>JAVQIZ010047239.1:0-10909 GCA_036023535.2 Galaxias brevipinnis
CCCTCCCCTGGGACCAATTTGCCATGGGAGACCCTACCAGGGGCTACAGCCCCCGACAACACAGCTCCCAGGGTCACAGGGACACTGAAACCCCTCCACCACGTTAAGGTGGCGATTCAACAAATTGTGTTGTTGTGTATGTCAATTTCACCTTCCCGTTTTGATGTGCTGGTCCATACTGTGCATCAATCAGCATGGCTTTTGTTCTACCCAGGCTTTGGTGTGTGTCTGCGTGTCATATCTCAGCTCTGTGACTTTTGGCAGCTCATAGAGTGGGGAGAGTGGAGACTTGAAGACAGATGGCACACACACACACCAAAAAATAACCCCTCTCCGGCAGCCAATCATGTTTTTTTTCTCATCACTTGTATAACTTCATTTTAATGGATCACACTTAATGTAGGTAACTGTAGCAGACTCCGATGCTAGTTCCTTTGCCAGGACAATACCAAGCAGAGGCATGTCATATAGTCCTGAAGGGAACATAGAGTATTTAGATCAGCACAGCTATAATGTCAGTCCGCTATATATACAGTATATGTTGCCTTGGTGGACTACAGTGTGTTCTTTAGTAACTTCATTAATACTGTAAGAGGTTACTACTGAGACTGAGTATTTGTTTGAACAACCATACCAGCTAAAATTTTATCATATTTTAAATACACTTCCGTTGATAACGCAAGGAGAATTATTAATGCAGACTTGATTACAGTTTTTTACAATCGCTAACAAGCGTTGACCTATACTTAACATACTTTTTCAAAACTCTTAACACAGCAACACACCTACATCACACAAATAGCCAAATACTACATTTTTTGCTCAAAGCCACATTTTGTTATTAAATACAGACTCTATATCTCAAAATGCAAAATATTTTTGTCTACATACACTAACTCTGTCAAAACACAGCAAACCAGACTCAAAATCTAATTTTTTTGTCAAAACACAAGCACATGTTTTCTGTCCAAGAGAAACATATAGTCAATCATAACACAACGACTTTCAAAACACTAACATTTGATGGCGTTTCAAAAACGTCATTACTTTTGATGTTTCAGTTCTACCTGCATACAGTAGACCGTATGAATTTCAAAGTTTTTTATAATTCAGTTTCCTTTTACCGTGTCCACTCCACATGTTTTGAGTGTCGAATGTGTGCATTTCTGGCACATACTATCTAACAGTCATATTTACTTTATAGGCTTACAGTAAAAAAAATGTAAGTGACAGTTTTGCTACTGTAAAAACGTTATTACTGTAGTTACATAAAATTGCTGCCGGTGATCAACAAAAAGGTTCTTTAGAGGAACAAAAATACACATACTACAATCGATACATGTATTTGCATTTAGACTGGAGGCCAACAGTTACTGTGAGACAAAGCAACAGTAATGATAGAAGAAGTGTGAAATGCATTACTTATCTGTGACGTAGTTTGTTGAAAACTCTGGATTACTGTCTGATATTACAGTAGGCTGGACTCTTTCACTAGCCTCTCAGTGATATAGCATGGTTTACTGTATTACATGGTCTATGTTGGTGGCTCTTACAGTATCACATCAGGGACAGGTCTTTACTCCTCTCCCCTACTTCTCTTTCTCCGTTGTCCTGTTCCAACTTCTCCTCTGCCTGGTCCAGCTACTCCTCTCCCTGGTCCTCTCCCTCATCCCACAATTCCTCTCCCTTGTCCAGACCTTATTTTTCCATCACCTCTCCTTTGTGTTGTTCTGTAGCCACGTTGAACAACATCTATCCAAAGAGTCCCCTTTTTACTGTGTATGTCCATTTCATTGAACTAACTTTAGTAACCTAGCTATGTATTTGATTGACATTTGGACTCAGATGTGAGAAAATCAATTGAAACATCGCATAATAGCTGATTTACTTGGTTTACTTTGCACAACTTACAGTAAATCAGCTATTATGCGATGTTTCAGTTAAATGTTTGTTCCAAAATGCTTATCAGATGTTTCAATATAGGTTTTGAGCTGCTGTTGTTGCAGAAGTATAGGATTTATACTGTATTTAAGGTTTTGAACATGTGCTTTAATTTCTGGCACGCTGTGTGAAATCATTTGTAAATAAGTAAAGAAAGATCCATCATTTTGGTATTCGGTGAACTTGTATGTAAAGAATATTTAAGCATTTTAGAAACGTGTTAATTGATTGTATATTATCTGGCAACAACACGGATTGTGCTAATGGTATGGTCCACAAAGATGGATGTTGTGCTTTTTGTGTTTAGAGTTTGGAAAGTGTGACTACAGATTGGAAAAAAGTATGTTAGCGATTGTAAAAAAACTGTAAGAACAACCACAGATAACAAAAAACACTATTTGACACATGGCGGAATAGTTAATTCCATTTATCCATTTACTAGTTTATCAGTTACAGCAGTTAGAATTGTTCAGGGGGGTTAAGCGAGAAGAATGTTGAGCCTAAGGCTCAGGCTATTGATCATTAACGACCATTTTGAGCACAGTTCTATTGTAGCCACAATTTTTACCTATCCATAGTTACTTGGGTACATATGCTGTTTTTAGTATGCTAGGTACCGTAGTCAACTAATGCAAGTTACTACCTGAGGTAGAAAGAGAGTAATCTCACTGCCAATAAAGTGCATTCGTCAATACCTGAATGTATGGTTTATCACCACTGTCATAATCGCCTAGTCAGACTGTAATTTGAGTGTGGACTTAATATCTTGATTAATGCAATAAACTGTCATTATTGAACAGTCTTCCAATGTTTCTAAGCGTAACATTGGTGGAATCAATCGTTTGGATTTGTCTCAGCAGGAAACCAACCCCCGTTGATTTCACATGCAGGGCATCTTTCCACGTAGCTATGTCCAGCTGAGGTATTAATTAGTCTTCCCATGGCAGCCAAGAAATGTCTTCAAAATAATAACCTGAATCGTGTTATTGAAAAATTGATTGATGTTGCCATATCTCGTGCCCATGTGTATATATGGCATGCTGGTTTTTCCGTTGTAGTGTCACCTAGTGTCTGGCTTCTTTGTATTATTGTACTTTGATGCCATCAAGTGGTTACTCAGTGAATAGCATCCCGAATTATATTTAATGATCTGTGTTATTTTATTTACTTTATTTTGCATACTCCATGTCAACTACAAACATTCTTACAATGCATAAAAAGCATTTATACAAAACAATTACAGTAGGACTCATTTTATGCTTGGATATGTGCCCATGATCTGCTCTGTGAAGAATAAACGCAGCTTCCTGCATTTCACACAAACACATGAACCTACAGCCGGAAGGACTCTGAGAGTGAAGGTGACATGCCTATGTTTTAGGGAAAGGCACAGTATGAGCCCCACCCTGCCATACCGTAATATTATCCCAATCCTTATCATCAACAGCAACAGTTCCTAAAAATAGCTGTTTGCCAATCAAGTTTAGGCCTGCCACTAAAAAGACTGCAATACAAAACATTTCTCCATATCTTGCTTATAATTCAGTCTAAGTTATTTTAGTATGCTTCTGAATATGTCAAAGCAACTGGGTCATGGAAAGTGATATACAGAACATGAATACAGAATTTGTCTTGGGTCACTCTAAACACATGTTAGGCTTCTATTCAACATTAGTCTGAACTTTCTGCTGGTGTTGAACTATTCAACTCACAGCATTTAACTAGTACCAGTAAGGGCTAGTATTGTCTGTTTAAGAGAGTGGAACCAATCAGTTAAGTTTGACTAAGGGCCATATGGTTCCAGTTATGAAAGTCATAAGGCAAACTTCTAATTTCCAAAGTGTTTAATACTGCATTTGAAAGTGCATCAAAATGTTAGTCTAGACATTGAAAGACAAATTCTCTATGATGAGAACCGTAGATGCCCGCATGAATATAATTTTTTATACGGCAGATTACGATGAATTATATAAATGTCACTCACTGAACACATTTGAATTACGTTTTGATGACGTTCTGTGTTGTTAGGTGACTTAAAACAGTAGAATCAGTAACTTATACCTGATCTAGTACTGTAGTTATACCAGTACTGGTTTAATACAATGCTCAGACTTTAATATCGTGTTGTTTGGTAGAAGCGTTGATGTGTTTACTCTGATCTATAGGTTGACTGATTGGTGTCAGTGATGAAGGAGGGGTTAGGCTTTGCTTTGTGAGTGATCATCCATTTTGTTGTCATGTCCAAAATTAGAATCATACATCCATGCCAACCACCACTGAAAAATAGATTTAATGATCGATCAATGAAGAGAAAAGAACAGACATTTCTTTGTATCATCATCAATCATGGGTGTGTGTGTGTGCGTGTGTGTGAAAGTGAAGAACATCCTCTATAGATGAAGGCTCTGTCTAAATATCCAATCCTTAAACTAACTCCAGGTAGAAGTAGACATTGTCAGTGTGAAACACTGCTGTTGTCATAGCTGTAACTCAAATGGCCACTGGGGGTGCTCTAATCTCTTCCTATGTTGGATCCTCCACTTCGGTCATAAACTGTGCAGTGTCTTTTGAAAAGCTAATTAAGACTCATCAAGACTTAAAGCTTGATCCATCTTCTTATACTGTAATGCAGAGAGACCTTTTCTGACCAGTAATTGGACAGAGATAGACATGTGGCTGTGGCTCTCCAGGCCTCACAGGTGTGCAGTGACTGGGTAGAGAATGGTGCCCAGGGATAACCTTGGGGTCCTTGCGGAATCAATTCTCCCTTGCGCCCTGTTTGTTTATATTATACACCGGCACCAATTAAACTAGGCATGTTATGGGGAACCTTGTCTTGGCCAATTACAATGCATTGCTAGATTAAACTGTCTGTTTATGGAAGACTGACAAATGAATGTAATTTTATTTGCTGGCACTTATAGACTCATCATTTAATTGTTATTGCTTTTGCAGTGGTCCTCCATTTCAGCCTGCCAAAATGACAAAGACTAAAACTTATCAGCTGTGAAGGACGGGGGGGGGGTGCTTAAAGGCTTTTACAAGGTTGCCCGGATCACAAAATTTCCTATTTAGGTTTTGGCTGGGAAAATGGCTTCAGGTTGAATCGGCGATCGGTTGGACTTGTTATCCCTAGCCTTGAATGAACTATGTTAGCCCATTTGGATCTCTATTGTTGACAGCCTCGTGATGCTATCCCCTCTGTTCTGTCCTTCAGATTCCCATGATGCAGTTTTGCGGTTCAACGCGGCTCCTACAGAAGGCTATGAGCGAGATGTTGGGAATAAGACCACTATTCGTATCATTAACTCCCAGGTAAGGCTCTTGTGGCTTTGTGGGTGTTTGTATGCGTATTTGATTGCATGTTGGTAACAATTGCTTTACAATTGTGCAATGTTAGTGGGTGATTTGGTTTAGTGTAATATGAGGTTGATATATGGGTTTTTGAATAATACACGTGTGTCTGGATATGTGGTTCAGATAGTGATTTGTGAAATCACACTAATAACTGTGCAAGGCATACAAACATGATTTGTCTTTAAATTACCCCTTTGACTCAATATAAACGACTAGGCCTTTTTGCAACACACATAACAGACAATTTATATAGTTATTTTAGTAATTAAATAATAATAATTATTATTGTTATTATTATTATTATTATTATTATTATTATACTGCTAATGCCCAACTCAAACAGACTTTTCCACAAGAATAGTAGAATTGTATTGTTGATGCATTTTCTTCTTGCTGCTTACCCATTTGGTTATGATGGTCACTTCATCTCTAGTGTGTTTGATGAGCTACAACAACACTCTCACAGTGGGCAAAGATTCTGGTGGTTCAAAACTCCAATGTGCACCGCACCCAAAATAGGGTCAGACAGGAATGCACTACTGGAATATACTAGAATTTATTTTTAATCCATATAAGTGTGTGTGCTGGGCTTCTTGATCACCCAAAATACATTTTTTTTGTTTATTTCAGATCCTGGCCAATCCTAAATATCATTTCAATACCAGCTCAATCTACAAAAATGTGACACTGGTGGTGTGGGATCCTGCACCTTATGCCGTCGATCTGCGAAAGGTATGCTTCCTACCAACTCTTTGCTGTCACATACATTACATTCATCCAGCCATACAGGTCACTTGAATGGGAAAGTGTGTCCAAACCTTTGACTGGTACTGAATATGTCAAAGCAACTGGGTCATGGAAAGTGATATACAGAACATGAATACAGAATTTGTCTTGGGTCACTCTAAACACATAATGTTAGGCAGCGGCTCTACTCCGAGCTCCCTCCGGATGACCGAGCTCTTTACCCTATCCCTAAGTCTGAGCCCAGCCACCCTACGGAGGAAACACATTTCAGCCGCTTGTACTCGCGATCTTATTCTTTCGGTCACGACCACCTCATCTGGCATGTTCATACACAACCCTTAAACAAATCACCTTATGCATTATGCACATTACGCAGTAGCTGACTCTGGTAGACATTGACGTGCATTATGTAAATGAAAACATGTCAGGACAGAGTAAAGTCTTCCCAAATTGAAAGGAAACGGGGTCAAGGTTATGTGTGCAGTGCTAATCAGCCGCCAGGTGTTGTGGGAAAGTTCCGCTCACTGTGGGGCTGTGCCACAGATGCTGCTTTCAGCACACACAATTTCCGCGTTATCTATCCCTCTCCTCTCTGTCCTCCCCCCTCTTTCATCTGCCTACCCATTTTTTGCTCTGGGTCATGACCTGTCATCCAACCTTGGAAAATGTTAGGGGCGCCGTAAGAGGGTTAGAGTTAGGGTCAGGGGAGGGGGTTAGGACGATTCTAAGGGCCTGTGACTGAAGAAAGACAGGAGAGGGAAAAAAAGGGCAACAGTATGTCACCCAATTTTTCACAAAGAAAGGTGGGTGTAGTCCGTGAGTGGGGGGAAATACCAATTAGCTAAGAAAAAGGCTACTTCTGCTCCCCTAAAGTAGTTACTTAATCTTCACAGAGAATTGTGAATGTTTACATTTGGCTCCTCTTGTAGCCGACATTATTCAATGCAGGCAAACTTTTAGCTAGCTATTCATTCTAAATCAGTTTTCCCTGCCCCTACCTGGTGCCAGGCCCAACAGATGCAGCTTCAGGCTCAGCCTGCAGCTCTTCCCATCCCCATACCCCTACCTATAAACCAGCCCCCAGTCCTAATTGAAGGAGGTGAGCAGCATTGTGTTGAAGGTCAGTTGGCATAATTGCAGGGGGTCTGTGGGATTTATTTTTATTATTAAGAATATATACATATTTCATTTTCAATGATAAAAATCCAAAACTAAACAAAAACCATACAAAAACTAAAACAGCCTATGCTGGACAGTTTGAAGCATTGAGTGACTCAGTCTGTAAAAATTACAGTCAATGTTAGAATAATACCTTAAGTCATTTGGCCAAGGTATGTCTCAATGGCATTGATGCAGACTGAAATACGGCATGGTTATATCTGGGAAAACCGCTGTAACTTCCGCTATGAAAGCACAAAAAGGAAAAACAAGTATCACCGAATGCCTGGTGGATTTGTGTTTTCCCCAAATAGACAAACATAAAGTTACATACTCAGTTTAAATCCCATCAAAACTCACAGATAATTGATAAAACATCTTCCCTAGGCAGAGGGGGCCTGGTTTGCAGCAAAGTGCCGCAACCAAGGACACTGTGCATTGCCATATACTTAGTGGAATATAAACCATGCACATTAGTATACTTGGCTGCGTTGGTCGTGGAGCAGCGATTTTTCATAATTTGGGTGGTTGTCTGTGGATTTGAGAAGCAGAAAAAAATTTAAAGCATGCGTGTGAGTTTACTGTGAGTTGAACTATCCATCCATCCATCCATTTTCCGCCGTTTATCCGGGGCCGGGTCGCGGTGGCAGCAGGCTCAGCAGGGAATACCATCCGTCCCTATCCCCAGCAACGCTTTCCAGATCCTCCTGGAGGATCCCTAGGCGTTCCCAGGCCAGACGAGATATACAATCTCGCCAGCGTGTTCTGGGCCTACCCCGGGGTCTCCTACCAGTAGGGCGTGCCCGGGAAACCTCCAACGGGAGGCGCCCAGGAGGCATCCTAATTAGATGCCCGTACCACCTCATCTGGCTCCTTTCGACGCGAAGGAGCAGCGGCTCTACTCCGAGCTACCTCCGGATGACCGAGCTCTTTACCCTATCCCTAAGGCTGAGCCAAGCCACCCTACAGAGGAAACACATTTCAGCCGTTTGTACTCGCAATCTTATTCTTTGGGTCACTACCCAAAGCTCATGACCATAGGTGAGGGTTGGAACGTAGACCGACTGTTAAATCGCGAGTTTCACCTTTCGGCTCAGCTCCTTCTTCATCACAACGGTCCGGTACAACGCCCGCATTACTGCTGATGCTGCACCAATCCTGACCAATGTAGGCCTACCTGTAGTGTTACAATGAACAGTGTTTTTGTCAGAACGCAGAGGTTTCAAACCTCGGTAAAGATAGCATTAGGTTTGATATTCAAATTTAGCAGCTACTACATTTTTACTCCTGGCATACATGTTTCAAAGTAATTGCGTTTTACTTATCCTGGTTTGTGAAATTGTATTCTACAGTGTTTTCAGCAGAATTAGCTTTTTCTCCAAAAGCAAATTTTTTTTGTATTTAAAACGCATTAGATTGACAATAACCAATTGTAGAGATATTAGACCAACTGTATCTTATTCAGAACGATTTGTGAATTTTTTCACAAATAAGGGTAGACGTGGACGTGTGTGTGTGTGGGCGGGTCTAGCTGGACAACTATAACAACAGCTAGATTTATCAATTTATCAACACTACTAGAGGTTACATAAGATGTGTTTTTAGATTTGTGAAACCTCAACATGATTTGTGAAACACAATCAAAGTAGAAAAAAGCATACTTTTCCTATTAGGAGTACACAAAGCCAGATCTAGCTGGACAACCATAGCAGCTAGGCCAGTAAAACTTGGACAACGTCTATCAACATATACTAGAGGTCAAATAAGATATGTTTCTAGATTTGTGAAACCTCCTCATTATTTGTGAAACAAAATCAAAATAGAAAAATACTTATTTTTCCTATTATGATTAAACAAGGCCTGGTCTAGCTGGACAAACGGAGGAGCAGAAAATGTGTAAGACAGTCACACCTGTGTCTCCTTACTTTCCTTTAACCAAATTTTTTGCTGAGCACTGTCTCACTGGCATGAGGAAAAAAACATCTTAAGGTCTTAAAATAAACTCCATACATACATACATTCATCCTGTCTGGAACACACTAAATGTGACACACACACACACACACACGTATAAATGTGGTATCTAAAGAAAATGTGAGCATGAACACACGCAGACACTCTCAGTTATCCATTCACACAATACTGGTAGAGAAGGGAGTAAAAATACTAATGATGAATGACTTCCTGCTGGCTGGGAGCCTTTTAAGGGTCTAATGGGAGAGCGAGTTGCTGGTGTAAATACCTGATACATCAATGGCTAATTAGCTCTTAACAAGGAGCCAATAGCTGAGCACTAATCCTGATGCACTCTAGAGAGCCACATCAGCAGGTGTTTTCCAGAGCCATCATTAGGCCTGCTCCCTCACTCCAACAGCAGACAGGCCTGACACTCCTGACAGGTCTGACCCCTGACCTTCCTGTAAGAGCTGGGCCTGCACTGCGCTCTGTCAAATGCCATGCCCTAAAGCTGGTGGGATTGCACTTCAGTGATTCACACTCGAAAACATGTTTAACACTGCCTCCTGCCTTGCAGAAGCTTCATCCACAAAAAAACAGAAGGCATTTCTCTCTGACACACACACGTTTAAATTAAGTCTTAGCATCCGTAGAATAGACATAAGTTATAAAGATGTATACATTTACACAAGTGGCCATTCTTACCATGACAATAAGAAACTATGCCACAAGCAAATCAGATAAAGCGCACACACACACACACACACACACACACACACACACACACACACACACACCAATGACCCCAGACTATGCATGCCAGATGTGACTCCATCTCCTCCTCCTGCCTCTGGAGGGTTCTCCATCATTACACAACTCATGAGTTCTCCCGAGGATCCTCACACAGCTGCTCCCAGATCAGCTATTCAGGGTCCAGCTACTCAGCTGCTCTGTAAAGAGAACTAAAATAACAGCTGGTCACAGACCAGTGCTATAATGGTTTGTAATTCAGCTGGGTATGGCAGCTGGTCTCATACCAGTACTATAATGGTCTTTAGTTCAGCTTGGTAGGATGTTTTTCTCTCCTGTCTCTCTATCTCTCTATTTCTCCCTCTATCTTTCTCAGCTTGGGGCCTCTTGCTCAGGCACTGCAGTGGCCCCTTGTCAGCCTGTCCCTGGGGCCTCAGCCTGTCCGGGCCTAGAGTGAGAGCAGGAGCGGACACTGTCCAAACAGAGACATGTACACACCCACTGAACAAAGACACGTTGAAAAGACGTCTTTTGAACGTCTTTATCAGTCGTTCAAAAGACGTCCACAGAGAAGCCAGAATGAAAGTTTTTGCACCGTCTTTTCTGAACGTCTTTTCAAAGTAAAACAAAGACGTCTTTTAAATGTTCACTGATGATGTCCAAGTGAGCTTCTTACAGGGTTCAAAATAAAATAAAACTGATTCTAGTGAAGGCAGTGTGCAGAACCACAGTGGCGGCTCGCCAGCAGAGGGCAGAAGGGCACAGCCACCCCTGGCTCTCCCAGGTTTTTTTTGTTTGTTTTGTTTTTTAAACAATAATTACTTATTTCAAGCATGTATGTGTTTCAAATGCACAAAAACGTGTAATATATAAAATATTAATCATTATATTTGGGGTAAAATTTGTTGACTATTCATCCCATAGACGTACCGATGTCTATGGTTCATCCCCTTTCTCTAAGCTATCGCTTCTGGGGCTGTAGAAAGACAGCACATTCAGC
>JAVQIZ010047330.1:0-13882 GCA_036023535.2 Galaxias brevipinnis
CCCCCCCCCCCCCACGCCCCCCCCCCGCCGGAGCGCCCGGGGCCCGGCCCTTGAAGGAAAGTCCATCCTTCACTCTCTCACTTGAGGCCTTTGGCAGGTTTATAACTATGACCCAAGAGCAGTGTGAGAAGAGCTAACGGTGATGAACTTAAACTTGGATGACAGCTGCCAGAAACTGGAGACCTTGGAGGTTTAAATATAGACTCCTTAAAAATCCTCCAAACCGATGCAGACCTTTATGTCCTTGCGCACTTACTTACATACGTACAATTCACACCGCAGCGCTCACTGAGCAATGTTGTCGCACTTATATGTACGCTTGATTTAGTGTTCACTTGTTGATTTTGCTAATTCGAGTTTGCTGATACGGATAACTGTTGCCTTGTGTGTAGGGTTAGCTACTATGTAAAACGTACCTTTTTGGTAATTTTAATTGGACAGGAGTTAATAGTGCGGAATGATTTTTGGACAGGCTTACTGTAGAGATTGTCATTTATGTAAAAATTGTAATTAAAAATCCTTTTATGAAGTGGGTTTGACACTTACATGTGAATACGAGCGGCTCACTTTTAATATTAAATAAGCTTCTTTTAGCAGATTGGAACTGTAGTCTGGACAAACTGAGTTGCCACGATGCCATATTGATGTCGATGTACAGTGCATGATTACTACCACAGATCTTGGGCGCCATCTTGTGGCAGTGGAGAGGTAGGGGCTTTGCTCTGAATTAGAAAAGGTGTCGCCAATTGATAATATTAAACAACAGCTAAAAATTATGTGAAGGTGAGTTATCCGGCTTTTATGTAATTATCACAATACTATCTACATTTGTTTTTACAAGTTGGTTGTAACTATAGCCTATACTTTAAATCGCGGTGCAGCGTTGCAATTTATTTATATTTCGGATTCTATATTAATACCAAAGTAATCTAAACAAAATAACTAAAATCAATAGCAAAAGTGTGACCATTCGCCTCAAAATGTATATTATACAGCTAAACCATAATTCTGTAACCCTTTCATGGCTCAACATCAACTGGGTTTTCAAAAAGAATTTTAGGACAAAGAGATGTCCTTGGACAAATTTTTCATGGTGTCTGTCTCCATCTAGCGGCCAGTATTAAAACTATCTCTCACTGTTAGTTTAGTTTTACGGGCAAACAATTATTGGGAGATAAACTGTTTTGTGACTTTAAAACGTTTCCACAATCTACTCATACTCAATTATTATATACATTTTTTTATTATTGTGCAATTTCTGAGAGTTCTAATAGAGATGAGTCTCGCTTGAGTGAAACAAAACAATATTAAATAATTTGATCAGTGTCTTATTTTGCTAGTTAGAGAAAACATGGTTACACTAACGGATGATTTATTCTTGTATCTTACGTTACAGATACGTACATATTTTTTATTTTAAATATATGATGGAGATCCAAGGATAAGTGGTATAGCTAATGGATGGATGGATGGATGGATGGATGGATGGAGATCCAACAAAGATGGCATCTCTACCCTACCCATAATGCAGAATTAAGACACTCAATAAAATAATAATCAATAAACAAAGCAGAAGATTTTGACACCACAACTGATACCATTATTGGTTGCACGGTCAAGGCTATTACACATCGTCAATGTAAAACAAGTTCAAACCACGGATTCCTGGCTTCCTCTGTGTAAAAAGGTTGTCAAAATATGTTTAAAGTATAGTTCAAGTACAAATTCACATGACATTTTACAAAAATAAGTATCAAAAAGACTTTTTTTCCAAGATTTGATTGCACCATTTGAACTTTGGGTCAAAGGAAAAGAAAGTAACTGTAGCATATCAACTAATTTGCTCCGGTTTATGGTTCGAAGTCTGAACAAGATAAGATAGACGTTTCTGTATGCTCACTTTTAATCTTTACTTACCGCTTAAGAATGGTTTAGGTGCATGTGTAACACATTATAACAGCCCCGGATCAATCATCATTTCCCAACGCCAAGGTGCAGACAGACACACCATGTCCCTGTGTGGTTGCTCTTAAGTTTGATACAGGATACCTTATTTAAAATATCTGTTCAAATGTGATATGATTAAACATACATTTAACAATTAAAAGGTATATGAAAGAAAATCCAGTACAATACAATACAAAATGCACGTGGCTTCTTTCCCTTAAAAAATAAGTTGTAATTTTCTTGGACTCAAAGTTAAAAGTGTTGATAACATCAAGGAATAGTACTATTTTATAATATAGAAAACAGTATTTCATCATTGACTCCAAACCATAACAATATGAACTAAACGTAATTGACTTTGCAGCAAGCATCGTGACGTCCATTGAGGCTCGAGGCATTGTGTGTCCTCGAGGCTGTCAATAGAGCCCCCACAATGCACCACAGCCCTCCGTAAAAGGGGAGATGGGAACCCTTTCTCCCTTTTTTCGTGTGTTTCTTCCTCTAAATAATTTTCTTTTCATTTGCTTCCCGGTATGGTTCCGCTGCTCCTTTCTCACCAAGTGGCTGTCAAAACAATGCAAGCTTATTGCTAATAATTGTTTTTAGTCAGTGGAAATTGACAGAGTATCCAAGTTCACGTAAGTGCCTTTGTGCGCGCAGGACAAAAAAAAAAAAAACGATGTAGGAATGTAAGATACGTTTACGCACATTGATTGACATGCGTAAATTCACACCAGTCAGATAACTACCTCACATCATCTGCTTTGTATCTTGTCACTAATGGCAGATTGTGGGAGAGCCAGGCAGTCCTAGGCAGATGGAGTCTATTGATCTGTCTGGGGCAATGCAACAACAAAAAAAGCACAATCTGCGCCATGAAGAGAGGATGATTGCCCGCTGCGCTCGGTCTGTCATTCTAGTTCTTGCTGCAAAACTTAACTTCTCTAACAACTGTAAGGAACTGGAGTCAATGCTCTGCTAAAGTCATTCAAGACAAGTTCATCAATATAAGTAGGCCTCTATGCGTTCAACACTCATTCGTTGACTTCATTATCGGCATCTAGGCAGTTCAGCACAAAAGCAGTTGGGCCTGCTTTATGCACCACGTAGCCCATTATGTGCTACGAAGCACACATAGGACCGATTAACCGCGTACATTCTCTGTCATAAGTGGTTTGTCCTCGTCACAGTTTGAGCCACGCTTTTATCCAGAGTAACTTAACCAACTTATAAAGAGCACTCAAATAAAGTAGGCAAAGGAGTCCACAAATCAGTCAGTATATGTACAAGTGCAGGCCTTTCAGAATTGCCCAACCAGGAGCAATACTAGAGTTTCTCTTCTTTTTTTTTTCTTGTGGGTGGGCGGAGTGGAGGCGGGGTGGGGGGTTACAATGATAACGGAAATTGTAATAGCTATTATGTATGCAGCATATTGTGAGTGAGCTATGGGGGGATATCTACATTCTATTACATTTTAAATCCGAAATTATGACGCACATTTAAAGTTCAGGGTGATCCTTTCAAAGGCTATGTCCTATAGAGTAGCAGGTTGTGCATATTATCGGCCACAATCGCCGCTGCTTTAAGACAGAACACTATGAAAGTAAACTGAAGACTTAAGCAGAAAAACGCAAAGCTTGTAAGCAGGATAATGTCACTTTGGAGTGTAAGGTCTTGGTTGATGACCTTGAATAAGTCTTGTCACGGGAGCGTGGTAAAGTGAAATTATATCTGAGGTATTGATCCAGATGTTTAGAACCCCTTTGACTTACTTCTGTGATCAATTGGTTATCCTACCCAATACAATGGCATACACGATCCAATGTACCAACCCCATAGCCAATAGGATATACTGGCATTCCTAGAAACATTTAACATATTTTATCAAATATATATAGCCTACATCTGAACACTTTTTCCAATTGGCTTCAGTTAGCCTATACTGTGGTCTCATGCATAGGCCTAATATTTGTCAATTAGTCCATTTCTCTATAAAGCCGTAGACCACAAAGAGACGCAATAAGCCTGAAATAGTTGGCTACATCACCATACATTTCGTCAAGGTCAAACTGACAATGGAAGCCGTCACGTTTTGATAGATTTAGATCCTACTGATTGCGTGGTTGAACGGTGCAAAAATATAAACTTCCCTGAAAAATCACCTCCTCTCCAAGACACCCCTGTTGAAATAGGGCATACCTAACTTCTCAACAATGCACTAGAAAGACGCTATACACCCAGAGAGCGAGAGACCCTAACTTGCTGCTCTTTGCACCTTAAACTTGAACGAGTCTAGTCCTCACAAATAGCAGATATAGTTAAACACCTCTCGATGTTCCCCAAACCCGTGTAGTTTATATTTGTTTATAAATGGTATTAAATATATTTATTTTATGTTTTTTATTTTATTTGTTACTGCACTGAGAGAGTTGTGACAAAAAGAGATCTAGGTGCAGTGGATGTTCATTCACGCCGCGCAAGGCCTCGCGAGCTGTCGCTGTCCTTGGTGCTGAACACGTCGCACCTCTGCTGGTCTTCACTACAGGTTTGTGTCCTAAGCAAGGAGGCGTAAGGCTGCTAGGGTACAAACTAGGTTCACAATTGTATTGTAAAGCTATGTGAACCATAACAAAAACATTTTAAGTAGGCCTATATTTTCTTTATTTTGCTGCCGTGTTTTTAAGTTGACAACCCACCAACTTAGATACAGAAGCACATATTCTAATTTGGATGGAGAGAAAATTGTGAATATATTTGGGTGAAATTGAATTATAATAATTTACATTTCTAAAAGTTTGGAATGGGAAGTGGAATCAGCATGGCCATAGCCCAGGATCACCGCCAGAGGTCGCCCATTCCATCGGTAAGCCTACATGCTTTATGAGCGTCAGATTTCTTTCTTGAATTCAATGTGTTGCTTCGGGGACTTTCATATCAATCTGGACAAGGCTGTTCACAAAAGAGAAAAGCATCTGTGCACTATTCAGCCAGCATATAGACAAAATATAGGCATATATTTTTTATATATTTCTATATATATCATTTCGTAATTTCAATAAAACACCGACCGTAAAAAATAAATGATTAAAAATAGTGTATTATGGGAAACCACTATGAAGGCTCATGACGACATCACGTCCCAAAACTAAAACTAACCTTTTTGCAATTGTTGGGCTTCCATGCCCACACAATGTCGAAGTAGGCCTATAGGCACAAACACCTTTAGGTGAAGGACCTTCGTTATTGATATCTGAATGCGATGCATTTCCAACTATCATGGGATAGTGTACGCCCACTGGCTGCCCTGTACGTGCCCTTGGATCGTTTGTCCTCCAAAGTCACTTTCACACTCACTATTCATACAGCAAGGATAGAATGTGTGCTTTAATACACCGTGATATTAATTATGTATATTTGGCATAATAGGCTTTATTTATCTTACTGTGGGGATATATTTGATAAAACATTTTTTAAATATTAGGGGTGAGGACAGTAGTCATGTATAGACATATTAAGCACTAATGGCATAAAGTTCCTACCTGAGAAAGAGAACGGAGGACATAGCAACTTCCTAATTTTCAAGGTCCAGAGGTTTACAAGTGTGGGAGAGGTGATAATTGGTTGTCCAATTTTACCCTCAGTTTCCAAAAATGTTTTCAAATCTAAATTCCTATAATAAAATAAATCTATAATAATGTATGACTATTTACGCTAAACAAGCTGAGACACTAATAGGCCTATTCAAATATGAATATTTTACTAATAGACTAAATGAACAATGGTGGTTGTAAAAAGCTGATTGAAATAGACTGATGATGCTTATAATATTGGGCTATTAATTAACGTAGAAAATATAGGGTACGTCTTAAATTAATAGATTTGAATGGGACTCTGCAGTCGACTTTTAATGGCCTACATTTTAATTAGACTAACCATCACGGCAAACCGTTCCAATTCGGTTGCAAATAATTAGGGCTCACAAACAGTACTATAACGACGCAGCATTATAAAGTTCTATATTAATAAGCTATCTGATGTAATTTAAAAGTTTCATATGCAATCTTGCAGTTTGTATGTACAGCATGGGCTATGGGATATTGGTGCTGACATCAACCCGCATCGATGTGTGTCTGGATGTTAAACGGCGTTGACGGATTCGATCACAATAGGGACGTATATGTATCACCATAGGGCTAAAGGTTCAAGAAAAATACGCTCCAGGCCTAGCCTATTATCTTTGGCCGATTATTCTTGTTGAAATGTAGGCCGATGTAGACCTAATGTAATTTAAGGTGAGCAAAGAACAACAAAAAAACAACGTCCTCAAGTATTGCACGATTCACTTCATAAAATTTGTGGAAAATGTGTCCGTTTTTCAATCTTCACACATAAATAAAGTAATTTTCCATTATTTGCAAATAGCTAGCTTACTAATGAAATGCCGGCTATTTCTCGGCTATAAATGAATACATTTATCATATTGACTATTATAAAAATACAAGTCAGAGAACAGTCAAGCAATTGATCATGGAATCATTTTAATCGGCCAACATATGAGTTCAAATAGCAGCTGCCTTCACACACGAGCTCTCGCGCGCGCACACACTCTCTCTCACACACACACACACACACACACACACACACACACACAGACACCCACACACACAGGGACACACACGCACTTACTTTACAAAAGTTCTGATTTCCGTGCCCCTGGCAAACTATCCTGACAGCAGCTATTTCTTTTGAGAGGGACCCGTGGTTGCTTCCCCTCACAAAACACTGGCAGCACCCCATTGTTCACGCGGGGACCCTAGACCTCATCATTAGCGCTCATTACCGTTGACCAGTTTGACAACCTTATTGACTGCTAGAAAGACTTTTTCATCTGTCCCCCTGGTCGCCCTCGTTTCCAATAGAAACGGAAATATTCAGCCATTTTGTTCCTATGATTTGAAAGAAACTGAAAGCCCTTTTTCCTTCATTTGCTTCCTCTCTCTCCCTCTCTGCCCTTCTTTATATTCACCCCCACCCCTAAAAAAGAACGAAAACCTGCTATGGCTTCTGTGTTGTTCCAACTGAAAGACTTCTGGAAAATACAGCTTGTCCATTTTACTGTTGTTTAATTAATTGCTAAATAGGAGGACCCCAGGTGTTTGTCCCCACACAGAACCCCGGAAATAGTTAGAAAAACAGAACTTCTGTTCGGTCACTTTTAGTTAACGTTGCTCATTTATAAGTAGATTCTGTCTCTCATTTAGCTCGTGCACGATGCCAGCAGGTATTTTCTCGGTCTGTAGTTCCTCCATTGGGTCCTATTATTGCCAACGTTATGAAATATCTATATTTTTTAAGCAAACTTAAATTGTTCTTTCTTCTTTCTCCAAAATAAAATGTAAATGCTGCATTATATATGTAATCAGTGGAATTAAAAAAAGTTTTATGTCTGCCTATAAAATATAATTTTTTAATATTTTAGGATACAAAACGCTATAGGCTAAAATTATCATGCAATAGAGGCAAGGCCTTCAGTTAAAAAATAATATCTTATAATTAAAATATAAGAGTTACAACCTATATTTACTCGATCTTGTCATATAACCATGGCCACAAGCATTATGAACAACTTCATTGCAAAAATGGGTAGGCCTGAATTCTTTAATAAAACCGATTTTCAGTACCGTTTCACCGAATATCTCTAAACCTGAATAGGGCTTTTGTAATCAATGTGTCGTTATAAGGTCTTAAGATATTTTTCGTATATCATAACCAGGTTTAATTTGAGCTATAGCCTCTATCAGTGAATGTACCCCTTTTTTCAAATGGTCCTAAAGGGTTTTTAAGGGAATCGTGCAATAAACATTTTTTTTTATTTTTATCTTCAACTGTCATTCTTTTGAAAGTCGTTATTCGGGAAGAATATCTTTCCTGCCATGAGTGTTGCAGTCCATATAGGCTACACTCAAGATTATCACGTGTGAGATTAAAGTAACCTGCAATTTACATCACCACATAAGCCAAGAGCGCATTTCACAATCTGGTGTTCTTGCATTTGTTTTTACTCATGGAGAGCATCTCGTTTAGTGAGCCGGCCTTTTTTTGACCTCTCGCTGTCAAGCTGCATTACAGGACGCGAACCATGCTAGCCAATTACATTCAAATGTGTTAGGGCAAATAGTGTGGCATTGTAAAGAGGAAACATTCTTTAACTCAAACTAGATTAAAATTTGTAATTAAAGAATGATTTAAATATAAAATGTCGGTCATCAACCAACAAACAGTAGTAATTGAATACAAGCATCACGAGGTTTGTTTGTCCCTATTCTAAGAATGAACAAGACTAAAATTGTTTTCTCTTGATCAACAATTATTTTATTAAGTTGTCTTAACCTTTTTTTATATTTTTTTTTACTGAAACACATGTTCACTAAAGCGCACATGCTCAACGGGTTCACCTGTGCACAATGTAAATATTAAAAACACCAAGCAAATGAATCAAAATCTAAAGAGACAGAGCCAATTTGTTTAAATAGGTAAATAAACATTATTTATAAAACTTTGACAGTAAAGTAAAAATATCACAGCGTCTTTTCAACATGAAATACCCACATAAAATAGCAGGTTAGGCGCTCAAAAATGTCTTCTCTTTTTTTCCTTGTAATTTTTTTTTTTCATCTTGAGGCGTTGATTAATTAGTTCTCCCTCGTAGGAGCTCGTGAATATGAATGTTTTTTCCCGTTTGTATTTGATTCTGTCATCCACAGTGAAACGAAAACAATATGAAAAAGTAGGCCTATAGCTTTAAGACAGGGCGTTCTGTCTCGTCCCTCACGTTTTGGCAGCCATCATATAACAGTTTCTTTAGAATTCAAACGCAGGCACTATGACTGTTTTTTTATTAGATTGTCTTTTCATTATCTCCTTCATAGCCTATATCTCCCGTTATTTCTTCCTCTTCCTCTGGACTGCCTCGTGTACAATTAGATGTCACATTCGCTGTCGCTGGAAGTGATAGAGATAGCCGAAGTGGCGGCTTTGCTTGACAAACTTGCCTCGGGACTGGAGGCGTTCCCGAGTCGATCTATAGTACCGTCATCATCTGCCAGTGACCGAACCGAACCGCCGGAAAGGCCTTGTTGTAGCCTGAATAAAATACACAAACAAAAAGAAAAAAACACTTTAAATGTGTACGACATGGGCACATACTTTATATGTACAGTACATAATAGCCTCAAAAGACGACAAATTGTTGGTGCTTCTCCTTATCACAAGAAAGGCCGAACCAATGCTATACTTTACCACAAAGTGATACATGTTAGATGTTACTGTGTAGATTGCCTCATTTCAGATATAAAAAAATGCTTATGCTCTCAACGTGACAACAAAATTGTTTCTGGCAAGCAATTGAACAAATCTATATAAAAAGATATTTACACTGCTACATTCTATCTGGGGGTACATTAGCCTATTATGTTTTTGCTGATTTACCAGGAGCAATATTGTACATTTTCACCCTCAAGAGTGTTACAATTTTTATTCATTGTAAAATCATCAGTATTTAGATTTAAAGATTAAGCTAATACATTAAAGTTGTTATGGTTCTATTTAATTACACCTCTATTTGAAAGAAGTTAACATTGATAATGTTTTTGTAAGGGAATGTCTGTTGTTTTTCTACAGTTAGATATTACTATAACCAATGCAATTATGATTTTATTTCCGTTTTTCTTGATTTAGCCTATAGCCCTGAAGCACATAATTGTCACAGCACATTGTAGACAGCATCTGTTTCCACAATAAATGTTTTGATAGCGTATTCTTAAGCAAAACAAAAATGTAGCAGTTAAACGTCGCTTCATCACAGACTAACCTACATTATTTGTCGCTGAAAGGAGTTTATAATGTAAATATGATATGTAGTATGTACACGTGCACATTTGAATTGACGATAGCGATGGATAAGAAGACTATTTTATTTGTTTATTAGAAAACAGCACCACCACAAACGTCTTTATATGAGCAATTTGGAATCTGGAGACATTATATTTTTTTAACCCAAAAAGAAACCTACCTATTTTTCGCAGCAGCGGCTCTGTCCCTTTGTCTCCGATTTTTGAACCAGTTGCCTACTTGTGTTGGTGTAAGTCCAGTAGCTTGAGCGAGCTCTCTTTTTTTGCTTGGATTCGGGTAAGGGTCCTGTAAGTACCATTCTCTTAACAAATGCCGGGTCCTCTCTTTGAAGCAGTGGGTTTTTTGTTCACCATCCCATATCGTTCTGGGTAGAGGGAACTTCTTTCGCACCCTGTATTTGTCCACTGGCCCTAACGGGCGTCCCCGCAGCTTTTCTGCCTCCTGGTAGTGCGCCTCGAGCCACAGGGCCTGTAGTTTTGTGTGCGACTCTTTCGTGAACTTGTGGTTCTCCAAGATATGGTAGAGTTCTCGGAAATTCCCGGTATGGAAGGCCACGATGGCCCGCGCCCGTAGCACCGATTCATTCTTGTTAAGGACCTCGCAGGCTGCAGGGGCAACGGGCAAAGACCAGAGGAAGCGACCGAGGCGCTCGATGTCCCCGCTCTCTTCCAACGTCTCGCAAACCCCAGCAACCTGCTGGGGGCTAAAATTTAAGATAGGCAGCTGAAACATGGAGGCTTCTCGTTTCCCCACCGTCTCTCGCTCGCTCTCCCTCTCTCGCTTACCCTTCTCACTCCCTCCCGCTCTCTGGTGTGTCGAATCCAGAAAAAAAGGCAATCCCAAAGTTAGCAGATCAAACGTTAAAACACTGAGGAACTATGCCCTCTGGCTGGCTAGAGCAGCCTAAGCTAGTGAACTTGCTTGAGTTGAAAGTACAAGAGTATAAAAACTAGACTCGAGATGTATTTTGAAGGGGAAAAAGACAGTCAGCCCCTCTGCTGATTTTCTATTGGACTTGGCAGATTGGCTGCGTGGTTGCCATGGATGCCCGTCAATCACTGTCAAGTTTACCAATCAGGCGGAAAGGAGAGCCAGGAAATTTCAGCACCTCCCAGTGCTCGACAGCGCCTTTTCAAAATGTAAACATTTTGACCTTTGCTTTTTGTCTTCAAACATTTAATTGCCTGCCATGTTTTCCAACATCCTCTCTTTTGTGTGCCATGTCTGCGTATAACAGAAAGACAGTCATTCGATTAAAGCGCTTTTGGAATAGTCCCGTCGATGTCTTGAAAACACACACACACACATATCACGTGCATGACACAACGGCATCCATGAACTTATAATACCTAAATAAAATCGAAATTATTAAGTAAATAAATATGTTAGGAGATACCAATGTATCTGAATTCATGTCAGACCAGGGTAATGCATGCACAGCAGCCAAAGCGGAATCCTTATGCTTATAGCAAGAGGATACAACAGCAAATCCACCAACGAGTGTCATCTTTACAGTTACATAAATAACCAATTTTTTCAATAATTTTAATAAAAATAAAGTTCAAGTTATTTGGGACATATATACGCTACTATATGGCATTTGAGGTTCCAAATGTAAAATATATATATAATTTACGCACGAGCGAAAAAACAAAACAAAAAAACGTTAATGGTCTAACATTTTTCAATGGAAAAGTGACGTTTGTGTATACCCTTCAGAATTATCATGCCACTGCCAGGCTACTGCGGGCTTAGTATCAGACACACTCCGTTTTGTGCACGGGCTGATTTAGTAAATAAGAAGGCGGATAGATAGCGCAGATGGTTTGAAGTGTCGGGTCAGATTATTTCACGGCTGGCTACGATGGTAAAGTTCATTCTGACGGAAAAGCCTGATATTATTTTCACACACACACACACACACACACACACACACACACACACATGTACACACACAACCACATATAGGCCTGCACAAGCGCACGGAGAGAGTTCAACTGAATCCCTTCGGGCTCTTTTTGCATGAATTATAGGGAGGTTCATGGCGCGAGGTTATGAAACTGTCATGCCTTCTGCGGGAGAAGCTGTTCATTCTAGTGCCAAGCGTCTGCATTTTTTGAAGAGCGTAGGCTTACATCATGTATTTATACACATATAGCCAAACGTGTATTTTGAAATATATTTCCAGGACGTCTATCGAAATCTGTTTTAAAAATGTATTACTTATGGTGTGCATGTTGGACCTTCATGACACAGGACTAAGTAACTATTCCCAAATTACCAGATGGTTGATGTGGGAGCAGTAGACAGATTAAAACGATTAAAGTTCTTACCAGTAGGGTCAAACTCATAATTCCATGTCATGTTATCGGTTTACCGTAAATAAAGGATAAGACCTTAACGGAGCAAAGTTGAGAAAGAAGTAATGCGAAGGTTAATTGCAGTACAGGGTCTTTCTTTAAAAATGTAGAAGACTTAAATATTTAATTCTACCAGCCTATTCCAACCTTAATTTACAAGAGTTAGTAGCCTACTTTTTGTCTACGAAGAAGGAGCATCAATAAACTATGATCGCGATTTGGGATATCATAAACGAGAGAGATAAATAGCATTAAAAGCGTAGTAGGTTTTATGAGGCTTACAATGTGAGTGAAGTTATAATAAAAAGACAAATCAGCGTACACAAGCTATGGATTAGTATGTATTTGGATGTTTCAGATAAATAGATAAAAGGCCTATTAAATAATTTTCTTAGGCAATTAGGATTTTTATTGGCAGATTTGATGAGAAGGGCAACATTTTCAATATTAACACACATCTATTACTGAATGATATTGTGGCCTACAAGTTATTATTTTAGAAAACCAAACATATCACAACATCATTCCGTCAATGAGATGATATCCTGACACCGATATCGCGGACATTCCCCGCGACTCAGCTGCACAAAACGTTCAGTACTCATTTAGGCATGTTCTTTGTTAGTTTCATATTAACACCGCTGATAACAAACAAGCTGAATTTTGTTTTGTTTTCTCAATTCAAATATTTCACAATGCCAATTACAAACGACTCGCCTTTGTATTTCATTAATATATCTTATAAATTGTATTAGTATACAATACTTTCCTTTTATAAATTTATCAATTCCATATTATATTTTCATGAATATAAAACAGCCAAATCTGTCTTTTTTCTCCCTTTCTTCATCGATTATTTCAATAATCCTTAATCTAATGAATTAACTGCTATTGGTTTGAATCCAGAAAGAAAGACCGCAGGTATAGAGAGCCCCGCCCCAGGGTGGTATCACCTGTTGTCTTTGTGTCTCCAATAGGGACTTGCTCACATCGGCCAGAAGTCAAAGCAGATGTCAGAAGAACTTACAGTTAGGCTATACAGTTATTTAGCACAGTAACCTATAAAAAAAAACACCAGGCCCTGCCCACAAAAGAAGATATATTTAAATATGTGAAACCCGTTCATCATGCTATTAGGGTAAACATAAGAAATTCAGGCATTCCGAAAATAATAAAATACCCAGTGAGATTTTAAACCAACAACATAATCCATTTCCTATGTCACTAAATCCTTAGTGATATTGCTGCTATATAGTAAGAGCTTATTCTAGATTGCCCCACAACTGTAATACATATTTTCCATCTATCTTATAAAAATATATATAGGCTATCTTCTTTTAGCTGGTTTGACGAGAGTTAGAAGTGGCTGACTACTGTAATTCCATTAAGAAAAGAGAAGCGTTCTCTATGCTTGCCTTTCGAATGCAGCCAGCGGCTTAATCCACCAATGATCCATCTGACTCATGCCCTCCGTTCGACAGTCAATGGAGATGCGTGGATCAGTATAGCAACACCAAAAAAAAACAGATATGCGGTCTAGAAATGCGGTTTGACAGGCGGTAAGGCAAAGACTAACGGCAAAGGAGATAAAACGCTCTGACTAAATGAATGAAAAAGAAAAAAGACGGCAGAGACAAGGCGTGTGGGGGGGGGGGGGGGGTGGG
>JAVQIZ010047336.1:0-88968 GCA_036023535.2 Galaxias brevipinnis
GAAACACAATATCTGCCAATTCCTTATATTATGGGACTACTGGGATCCCGTTGCAAAATTATAATTTGGAATCCAAAATAAACGACCCCCCCCCCCCCACACACACACACAACCCATAAACACAGACAAACATTTGTGTTGACGGGAAGAATGCTATTTATTATCATGTTCTCGCTGAAGTGGTCAGAATCCACCTCCTTTATAACCCAGAGTCAGATCTAGCTACCGACTACCATGACTTATCTCGTCACTACATCCTACTCTCCAGCTTTCAACAGTCCACACGGAAAGCAAATCATACAATTAACCTGTTACTCAAAAAGACAAGTACTCAAGCTGTCACACACAGGCCGAACAAATATTTGAACAGTGTGTGCGCCACCATTTCAAATGAAATCCACCCCAGCAGTCTTAACAAACCGGCCTTGCGTTCAACATCTCAAGCGATTGATGACGGGCAAAAAGACGGAATCTGTAAAAGCAAGAGTGAAATCGATTGAATTAACAATGAAAGGTTAGGTTTATAAAGTGGTGTGCGTGGCGTCCCAGGGAAGCAGCCTACTGGGCCAGGCCTGGTGTCAGGGAGGGCATCGTGGTGCTGCAGTGGCTCACAGGTCTTTACCCTCCCTTTACCCCCCCCTCCCCTCCCGTTACCATGGCTTTCGCCAGCTATTCCGAACAATGTTCTTTTCTCTGCTGAAACCTAATCGCTCAAGCACTGTCCTGCTCGCAAGAAAAGAGACGCAGAAAGCAATCTCTTCATTAGCCCCTAAAACACACAGCGCACTGTTGCTGTCTGGGCCTCCTGTTACCAGACCAAACAGCCTGTTCTCTCTTTTCTCTCAGGGTGCAGGCCTGCTTTCCCAGGTAAGGGCCATCACAGGCTCAGCCTGGAAACACGAATATCTGTCCCTGAGCACAGCGAGCAGCACGAGCAAATCAGACCCGACCGGCGAAAAAAGATATGTCTTATACAAAAAGTCTGTAAGTCAGGCAATTAAAGCATTCTTTTATGCCTTTTTCTTCCCTTACATTTTTTTTACTGGGGTGGCAGGAGTTGTGATGTGGGCTGGGCAGCCACTGTGCCATCTGCTTTACATTTTCAGTTTCTCCACGCCTTGTGAGACTCAGGCTCCAGGCGGCATGCCTGGCCCCAAGATGACTTTCCAGCCACCTTCCACCAACACAAAGGGACCGCCCTCCTGAGCACGCGCAAACGCACACAGTACGCCTCACACCTAGACGACCCCAAAACACACGCACTCACAGTCAAACTTTACCCCTTCTCCCCTGCTCCCTTCCCCCCAAAAGACATACCAATATGGGGAATGAGTCAGCAGCTGGGAGGGAAGCTACCCAGAGGAGCCGGCTAGCAGAGAGCCAGAGAAGCAGTCCAGAACTGGCTTGCAGCGGAACGTAATACGACCGTCTTCCTACAAAGACAGCCAACCAAAAGTGTGCTGTGACAGTGGGTTTGGCAGCAGAGGAAACGAGGCTGGGGGACGATCATACAGAAATTAGGAAAGGAAGCACGCAGCCAAGTTAACTCTGTCTTGAATAAACAGGACGAGGCACAACGATAAGTTCGACTTCTACACACGGAGCTGGTCTGGAACCCTTGGGTGCAATTTGAAGTGACTTGTCATACTTTCCATACATCATTTACAGGTCACTCTGTGGTGATCTGGAGTCTGCTAGTGTAGCAGTGTCCCGTGATGGAATCGGATATCTGGTTCGTTCACAAATGGCCAACAGACATTTTTTCCACCTCCATTGGCCTGCTGTGAAGTCTCCATCACCAGATAATTTATCGAAAGACAGAATTTGCCATCTCATAATGCACACTACCAAGCACCACGGTCCAACCCTTATAGTAATCTACGCACGCCAAGCGCTAAATGGCCCGCATTGAGCTGCCGCTATTAGCATTCATCCCCCTGCGCCTTCGACCCAGCCTCAGCCCAGGTGTCTGGAAGGAGCACAAGCCCGGGTAGGGCCTCTCTGCCAAGGAGCTGGGCTGCAGAGAGGATGAGGGTGGAGCATGTCAGACACATTCCTCTGGCCACCAGAAGACCCACCGCAAATAGGAAATGGAAAGCTTTAACACTAGAGCACCAGGCCTTTGATTGGTGAGGTACCAAGGGGAATCCAAACCCGTGTTCCTATTGGACGTCCATCCCACTGAGCGTTCAGTAAACACGGCGGGTGCGGGAGCGCTGCCCTCCTCGTTTTCCAGCATTAACAGGAAACAGAGCGAGGAGGAGCGGGAGAGAGAGGCCAAGCCCACTGTGAACAAAGGAGCCATCTCCGATTTTAAGACATACTTGAGTAATCACATAGGCAATGGGACGAGGAATTCACTTTCAGGGCTTGTGGGTAGGAACAAAGGGAGCTGGGGGATACAAGGGGTGACAGTGGACAGTTTGTACTGAAACTTTATGTCTTGTTGACGGTCCACGTTAAATAACATTTCTGTTTTGTATAAAACAAAACCAGCACGACTATCTACTACAACCAACCCTTTGGTATATAGTAATGAGGGGTGCAAGTGCACGATCCTACCTGCCACGGGACAAAGCCTACTGACTTTTTCAACAGCCTTTTGACTTATTGAGGTCAGCGCTGTGCAAACAAAAGTCCATCGACTTGTGTATTGTTCTAATTGAAATTCTCCTTTCCGTGTCTTCACCACGCCCTGTGCAGGAGCAGAGGACAATGTCTGTGTTTACTTGGCTGAGAGCTGTTGGTTGGACTTCCTGTCAAAACTTGGTGGGGGTGGGGCCCAGGAGCAGCAGGTGCACATCCTGGTTCCAAGCATTCTTTTTACTCTGATCATTAACTGACCCTTAACAACCGTGCAAAATGTCCACACAAACCCACACAGACAGACACACGCACGCTAAGAGACGCACAACAAAGGCTAACCAACTGGCGATCTCGAGTACCAGAAGGTACATTTTTGGTCTCTGACAGAATAATAACACACCTGTGGAAGGGAGTGTTTCTCAGCCCTATAATTCATTGACATGCGGGCCCCACAAAGAATGGCACAACGGGAACGCAGATTACAGCGGGTCCAAACGACTGGGCAACCAAGACGTGTAGCTTCAACTTTGAGCATATGTCAGCGCTAGGCAACTACACCATTTTTTGTAGACACACCAAGAAAAACATTCCACCCCTACAGAACCGCAGTAGTTAATCTTTCTTCATCTACAGCCACAGAGAAAGGTTTCCACTGTGCAAATATGAAGGGAATTGAGATGGGTGATATTTGCACTATTAGTTGGTTATATAGTCGAAGGGTGAGGCACACTGCTCTAGGTCATACTGCTGACACTGTAGTTATGAGAATGCAGCGTTTCAACGCCCTAAAAAGTTGTCACACTTTCACCTAGACAAAAAACTAGAACTTGGGCCAGTTGCTACAACTAAGTCCGTAAAAAAAAAGGAAAAAAACGTACATACCAAAAAGGTTTAATATTTCTGTAACCTGACATGTTTTCTGAGATGGACATAACAATTGTAATTAAACTTATGTAATTGTAATTAGCTATGCTAAACACTGCCTTCTTAAAATGTTTGAACTTTTCATGACACACGTGCTGTTTGGCTAATAACTAGAAAGTAAGAACGAACGCCATATTGTTCTGTGATCTTCCTGATTTATTAGACCAGTGTCTTCATGATGACACTACGGTTGAACAAGCAGGGCTTAAGAAGATTAAGAAGCACAATCAGTGCACTCCAATGTCTGTTGGTCTGAGTAACAGACAGCGTGTCTTTTCAGTTGAGATCGGGACAGGCGGTTAAGAATGGAGGTATTACAAAGAGGACCTTTCTTCTCCCTGGGACACTTTCTCTGTTACGCCTCAGGTTACTCTGGCCTCTAATCCTGTTGCAGGCAGCAGCACGAACCACTTCCTCTTTGCTAGCGGGCCAGGGCTCCAGGGTGCAGTGGCAGTGCCAGCTCACACCAGCGGTGTGACGAGAAGGACTGGGACGGCACCGCTGGGACCATTTTGCCAGTAGACCCTAGCTAGTCAAGCAAGCTACCGACAAAGTGAGACGCATTTATAAAAGGCACATTGTAGCAGAGATGTAAATGTGGTTAAGGAGAATACAGTCTGATGCAAATCCCACACTAACCATTAACACAAGTCAACAGTCCCTCACTTCTCCATATCATTCTGTCGGCCAGAAAAAAATAAGCACTTTTCCTCTCAAGTTTCGGTGGCAATAAAGTTACTTATGTCTCTTGCCAAAAACCAGATTTTTTTCATGTGGATTTTTTTTTCTATCATGTGGGGAGGCAGCAACAGGTCAACAAAAGGTAGTCCACAGCAGTACTGCCTATTCCTTTTGTTGATAGAGAAACACTTGGGGTGGAGTGTGTCTACAGAAAGTCTCCACCTGACAGGGGTTCCCGTAACCCTCTCTCAAAGAAGACACATCACCATGTTCACTCACATACTAGGACCAACAACCACCACTTCATTCTAATCATAGAGAAGTGAAACCTTTTAGTGTTGAAAAATCCAGAATGTACACGACAGATAAGATCTAGTCCAAAGTAATACAAGCCGGGAACAATGCAGGAGGAATGGTGAGCACATGCTGGGGCACGACCAGCTGTTTACAAGACTTCTACCCAGAAGTATGTCACAACAAGAGAGGAGGAGGCAGAGGAGAAAATAAAGAGGCAGTCGTTTCTCAATGGTAGAGCAACCGTTATGGCTGTAAGTAGGTCTAGTGTATTTTACGAAATTTCAATGAAATGCTCTATGGGGAGTTTGAAGCAAACACAATAAAAGATGTGACACATTACAAGGAAGCCTACCACCATCACTTTCTGTGACGTTCTGAAGAGCTTGTATTCTCCCCCCTCTCTGTGTCATGCCGGTGTGTGAACTGTCACAGAGCTGAGGAGACCTCTTCTTACACGTCGTTGTGAAGTGTGTCGGTCCCAACTCAGTTTGCTTGGGCCCTTTTGTTTGTGTGTCCGCCTTCCAGGTCATATTGTGGTCCCCTCTCCCAGGACCCCCTGCCAGGGTGGTGGGGTGGTGCGGGGATCCACACCCTGAGATAACAGCACATTTCAATGCCTGGATAAACATTTTCCTGCTCTCGGGCTGGGGAGATCGCGGAAGTGATTCGGGCTAGTTATTCCCGTTCTGCTGGTTGCCAATGAGACACATCATATCAACCAATTCTCCATAACCCCCCTTCCCCTCCCTCAGCATAAAACATTCCATGTTTGTGTTTGCGCAAAGAGTTCCAGGGCTACAAAGAAAAACACCACAAAAGGACATGCAAGGCATGTGGATATCTCAACCTGTGGTGCAATACCCATGTGGCCCTTGAGCTGCCATCGAGAACATGGACCTGATGTGATGAGAGCTGCCACATGATGCGAAGAGAACAGGAATGTGTGGTTACAAAAAAAGAGATTCTCTCTTATAAAATTTGTAAAAAGAAACCAAGACTTTCCCAGGTCTTAATGAAGTGACTTGGAAAGTGTCTATGAATGAGATCATACTGGTGAACGGGACACGTAGCAGGTACCCGTAACAACCACACTTGCCAAAATCCCGACATGTTCCAAAGTGTGCATGGCTGATTCACAAAGGGAAGGACGAGGAAGCATTCTAAGGGAGTAGCCTATTAGTGCTGCCACCCACTTACCGGTGACTAAAGGGAGGAGCCTGAGCCACACTTACAGTGCTCTGAAGGAACTTTAGTCTGTCACTCACGACACGTCCTCCACAAGCTGGGACTCAAACATTATGCTATGTCAACAATCATTCCAAAAATAACCCTTGGAGCATTCCCGACTCACTTCGGCTGACGGCTCCTATTCGCCTTTCAGTACCCTTAATGGAGAAGTGTTCTTCAACCCTTACTACAATTATGATAAATGCCCCCGTGATACACAGGCTTTCACACCCAGTGTTTGAGTTGCTAGAAACCATGACATTTCACATTTTAATATACAGTACTGACTTATAGCATAAAGCCAGAACATTTCAGCAGAGGCGTTCATTAAGTTCACCCCAATTTCTCTTTGGTCTGTCAAAGCACCTAGCAAATGTTCAGGGTTTTTCATGCATAGTAAACCGTCTCTGCAAGACTGTTTTTACGACTGCAAGGTTCAAATTCCGAGATCACAAACAAAACAATTAAATGTAACATATAAGCAATGCAAAACAAGAGACTAAAGTTAGGTTAGAAACAGGAGCAGATACAGGCAGAGCTAGGAGGAGTACTACACAAGATGAAATGGTGAACGCAGCAGTCTATTACTGATTGACAATTTGATTTAATTTCAAAATGATAAAAACCTCTCTTGAAGTCAAATCTGAGGTTGGTTGGAGCCTGAATGGTCCAAAAGCCATTGTTGGCTTATGAGCACGTCAGAGGGGATGCTGTGTTTGTTTTGTCAAATGCACAGCAGATGGACATATACTGCATGGTGGCTATTGATGGACCCTATAAATACTCACTGAACTACAAGAATATATATAGTGAGCCGATTCTACAAAATAAACAAGAAAAGGAGGGTACATGGCAGCCAACGTGGTTGTGAGACATATTAACTATAATTAGGGGGTTATGCCCTGTAGAATTGTTGGCACCATTGTGTATTAGCTTGAGACTAAAGTAATGAAATTTACCCTCCTTTTCTTGCTTCTTTTGTAGAATCTCCTCACTAAATACTTGTAGGTAGCATGTGTTTGGCAGTGTTCTACCTCGATTGGAAAAACTTTATCAAACACTATGAACTTAGCCACTCAGACTCAAATCAAGAATAAGTCCCCCATGTAAAAAAACAATATGACTGTATATGATAGGGTAACAAATAGGCCAGGTAAATGTTACGTCTAAGTTTTCATTGAAAGTAGGTCTTACCCTTATGGGCTCTGTAGAGAACCTGATCTTCCTCCTAAATGGCGGTTCCTCCTCATCTGACAGCCCAGGGGCCTCACCATATTCTTCCTTATACTCCTCCTCCTCCTCCGGCAGCTGCTTCTGTCCATACTCCTCCTCCTCCTCCTCTTCCCTGAGGATCTGGTCTACATCCCGGTCATCCACAAAGGCTGCGTTCTCAATGCCATAGACCACCGGAGAGGTTCGCTCTTCCAGGGCCTCCTCCTCCTCCTGCTCCTCACTCTCTTCTTCCTCGGCCACATCTTCCTCTTGCTTAGAATCCCTGGACAGACTCACAACTCTCCGCTCATTTCTCTTATCCTCCGTCAGTCCACACTGCTGCTCAGCAGGGATGATACTTACATTGTCCCTCTCTGTTACCGGCTCTGTCCCTTTACCTACGTCTCCTGTCGCGAAATGCTGAGGGGGGCTTGCATTCTGAGTCTCCTTGGTCATACTCTTTTTTGAAAGGCCAGCTTTGGTTTCCTTCGCACTTTGCACGCTCGGCTCCTCAAACACACTGTCTTCGCCATTCTCCTCACTATCGGAGGATTCGTTTTGGACCACCACCAGCTCAGCCCGGACCGTGCCCAGCCCTCTGGGGTCTAGACGTGGGGCCTGTGTTGCTGGCTTGTCCTTGGGGGGGCTTTGTACCACATGTCCATCACTTTCTGACAGAGTGTTGGAACTGCTGGTGCTATTAAAGCTGCTGGCAAATGGAGGCTGCCATTGGTCCCTTGGGGGCGGACTAGTAGGCTTGGCTGCTTCCCCACCCACAGATGGTCTAATGAAGCCATCACCAGTGGAGGAGGAGCGCTTGTACAAGCTATGTACAATTGGGGATGTCGGCTCTGACGAGGACGGTTTGTGAGTGGAATCAGTGGTTTTCGGCGCAGTATTTGTCACTGGGGAAGTTGGTTTCAGGGTGATAGTGGTAACGGATGAAGTTGGCTTGCTGATGACGCGAGTGACTGGAGAGGGCTTGCTAGTGGCATCAGTAGTAGGAGAACTGGGTTTGGGAAAGGTTTCCCTTGTTGGAGATGTTGGTAGTAGGCGTTCAGTGGGAGAGCAGGCTTTAGATGGCACCTCTGTGCCTTTTGCATTAGCTCTGTTTGTGTCGTCACAGTCACTGTCTGTAATGAAGCTATCCAATCTCCTAGATATAGGCCCAGCATTCAGGGACACCCGGGCCACATGCTTGGTCTCCTCACATTCATTCATCTCTTCTGAGTGGCATTTCGTTGTTGAAGCATGTGTGTGTTCTGCTTTGACGTGAAAATCAGAGGAGGCAGACACTCTCCTGGGGCTTTTAACCTCATCAGAAACACTACCCAGGGACACTCGACTCACCACTCTGTTTGAAGAGGGCTTTTCAGCTGTGGGTGTCTCTTTGATGCCCCTTTCAAAGAGCTTTCTGGTTACAGAAAACTTCTCTGCCAAAGCAACTTTATCAATCACGACATCTTCTCCTTTGGGGTTTTTCTCTATGCTTTGGGGTTCAGGGCTAGTGGGACTACGGTCACTACTTTTGGGTGTGCTGACTGCAAATTGAGGTTTTGGTGGAGTCACTTCGGGCATATCTGCTTTAACGATTGGTTTCACCTCTTGACACTCCTGTTGCTGACCATCCATCTGAAGGAATATGTTCTTAATCTTGCTCACCCTGTTTCCAAAGGGCCTCCCCCTTGTATCCTCCCGCATTTCATTAGAACCATTTGCATATGACTTTGCAGCACCCTCTGGTTTGGATCCATCAAAGGAGCACTTAATGGCGTGAAAGTCTGATTTATAAGCATTTCTGTGCGGAGATGCACTCCTCAGTGTTCTCTCCCCTTTACTCTCGGCTTTAATCATGTTTTTTTTTGTCACACGAAGTTTATAGTACTACGATAGATGATACTTTGGACTGGAGTATTTCCTTTTTGTCGTTGTAACGTTGCTATGATTGTCCTCTCCCCATTCTAATACGTCTGGGCTATTGGTCCCGCTGATCCTCTCCGGCGTATTGTTTCTACATTCGTACAGTCATTGAAGTCATCTACAGGGAAAAGAACAAAACTGTCTCATTGTGCAATTGTTCCGCCATAAGCTTTTCATTTGCGGTTTTCACCTACTAGCCTGAAAGGCTCTTGTCCAGGTAACTAGCACACCAAAAGTTTTAAATAAGGTTCTTGACCTATACTGCTTCATTTAGTTCCCGTTATTTTACAACCTACAAGTTTGTCCAGTTGGGAAAAGCCATAATCACATACCTAAAAGTGAACCAAGGAGTATACTTTTCACTCACACGAATGTTATTGTAATGAAGATAATTCGGCAACAAAGTATCTCCATAGCAAGCGCAGAACTACTACTAAACAAACCCACACTTTATAATAAAACAATGAAAAACAAAGTCACAATAAAGATATTTTGCTGATAATCTGGAATACCCTTTTCAACAGTGTCTCCAAGAGGGTTACGGTTCCATTGTCGCAGTTTCAAGTTGCCTACGAGTAGTGAAACATTTTCGAGCACATGCACAAATCACACAGGGAGAACAACTTTATATCTCACCTTCAACTTGTATCTCGTCTTCTACTTGTTTCATCGTGTTATATGCGTAGAGAGCGCTACTGTTAAATCCAATTTATACCTTCAAACTTGTAATTTATTCTCTGCCATCGTTTCCCAGTCCCAACGCTTTCTCCTTGTACTCCCAACCTGTCCCGCCAGGCGCGTGCACGTGTATGGCGCCCAGTGAGTGCAGACAAGATCGAGTACGAGCACACATTCCAGGGCTCTCCCCCCACCCCCTTTCCCGGGAGCGTGGCTACGCAAGCAGGCACGATGAATGGCGTGGGAAAGAGCAATAACACTGCAGAAACTCACCTAAGACTATGTGTTGAGCATTATGCTCAGTGTTGCAAATCAAGAGAAAACTTCATCGTTTCCGTAAGGGATATACATTAGAGTTCCTTTACAGTCCAAGCTATGTTTGCTGGATATTTATGAAGTGACTATTCATCATGCATTTAATTCCACAGGACCACAGGTAATTGCGTTACTGTGTTGACAAACTAGTATTATGCAGAAAAGCATAGCTTACTGTAGAAGAGATTTCCAAACAAAGCAACTTGCATAGGCTGAACCATCGATCCAATAATGTGATCCACAAAACCCAGAAACAATGAGCCTACATTATAATCAAGTAACATGTATACATACTTTACCAGTCAAGAATAAAAATCCATACAGCAACATTGTTGTGAACTAAATTACTGTGCTATGCAACACAACCAATTTCCACAGCCTTTTTGGAATGCTAATAAATGATTGGAGTAATCCTTTCTCAAGTCTGAAATACACTTGGATTTGTTATTCAAACACATGGAATTTCCCAGATGTCTAAGGACCTAGATTTAAAAAATATCATCCACTGTAATAAAGGGAACAGACAAATTGAATTGGAGACAAAATACTTAAACTACACAAATTATTTGGCCTAAACTATATAATATTATACATTACATTGTAATGTACATAGAATGATAGAGATTGATACAATTTTGTAGGCTAATACACTTTGCTTACAGTCTGCATTATGCAGTTGATGGCAACTTAACCAAGCATTTGTTTGTGTATTTTTGCTTTATATGAATTATTCATAGTTTAATTATCTAACCATGGGAAAAATTTGAACCGATGGTTGTAGAGATTGTGTACACTAAAACAAATGGGTGTTAGAAATTAGATCAGCAAGTCTTGGAAAAAAAATTTGAACATGGATTTGGCAATTAAAGCATAACCAGATGGTGATCTATTTAGAAAGGCCCCCAGTATGGTTTGAATGTTTATGTTTTCTCAGTTGCTCCCAGCATTATCCCATCTGCATATTTAATACAGCTGAACATTAAATATTAACTCATATACACCAAAAGAAGCTTCTGGTTATCTCATCAAACAGCCAATAAAACATGTTGAAACGGAACTTTTGAGTTATATTTAGATTTTTTATCCACATACTACTTCACCTACTTCCAAAAGGTGTAAACACACTTAATAACATGTTTGGAAACAGACATCCAGTGAGACAGTCTTTGCTCTCTTTTTTCTTTGGAGCAGTTCCGTTCCTTAGGCATTTCCTGGAGTGTTATCTGCTCTCACATTCCATTTCAGACATGGTTATCTGATGTATGCAGTTTCTCACAGCAGCTACTACTGGATTTATATTAATTTCTTAATGTTAATTTCTTTTTATACGGATGCATTGACACATGCTATTGGCTGCCTTTGGCAATGTAGGCCCAGGCTTGGGGTGAACAATTTGTATTTTTTTATTTGATGGATATTTTGCATTCACGCGTCTGTCTTAAACACCAAAGTCATATTTTCAATTCTTATCACATCTTGTGACAGTAATCTAAATTATGGACAACTTTACAAGTCAGCTACATACCAACAGCAGCAAATAGTTTTATATTTGCTTGTCAGCATCTGAAATGATGCTGTGTGTGCATGCAATTGAGGTCTGCATGTTCATGTCTACTGCAAGCTTGCTTAATTATCGCCAAGCAACCGTGGGCCTTTTAATGGACGGTCACTAGACCAGCGCTATTCTCTCAGGGGCAGCAATACATTCCCTTGTCAAGCACATGTTTCTATGACAACACCTCAAACTGTGCTGCTGAATGCATTTCAAATCTTTAAATTAAACTGAGACAGAAGATAGGGAGATGAGGGCAAGAATTGCTTAGAGACCAGACAGAGATTGTGTCCTCCAGTTAATCCACATATAAATATCTAACACTGGATCAATATGAACTTTGATACTATTACTAGCCAATGATATATATATAAACCTTCCCTGGTTTGTTGTGTTTGAATATTATATTGTTTCATATTTTGCGTACTGTACTATGGCGTTGTGGTTTCTTGTGCAGTTTTACATAGTGGATGCTGCCATCTTCTGACATTAAACAATACAGCTGGGACTTTCAGATCTCTTTTTGTTATTGTGTAGATAGCATAATATTAGGGATTCTCCTTATTAAGCTGCTGATCAAGCTACCGATCTTCATGAACCTGTAGCGTTCATCAATATCATACATAACATGTTTTTGTTTACTGCCCTGTCCCTGAGAGTTTGGCCTAGTCTCCACTGGAATAGGAAGTTACAAAAGTGATTATCAGATGGCATATGGCTTGATGAACCGGTTGCTACAGAGAGTAGGTCAACTATTTTAAAGGGTTTCGACAGAAACACCTTCTGATTTCTATGTGGCTGGTTACCAATGTATCTGCCACAGGAGAGAGGTCATCTCTCTGAATTAGATTAGAACACATCCTGCGATTTAACATTGTAATAAGGTGCATAATGTCTGATATAGGCTACTAAACTACTGCCGGTCCTCCGATATGGCATATACTGCAGCATTGCAATCTATTGATGTGCTGTCTGGTCTTTTGAATCACACCTTTAGTACATCTGTCTAAGCAGCTGCCACTTGATCCTTGGGCAGCACCCACACTTGAATACACACACAGACAGACACAAACTCAAGCATGCACACACCCTCTGCATCTTTTCTGGGATCCGTTTGCAGCAGTGCAGAATTTGATTCCCTCTCTGCCAAGATGAAAAACTACAATGAACTATATTTAAGTAATAGTAATGTTTCGGCATAAATTTCATCTTGATTTGTCATGCTTCTGTATAACAGCTTTTTGGGGATCTATATGAGTTGGTATAAGGTAGCCTAAATAATCGCCAGCATCATAGAATTTGAATTTCGTCAACTAATTGCCATGTAATAACCCAGACATATGCTACTCATATAATTTTCCAGAAAATCCAATCCATCCAATTTATCAAATGGAATGGATTACGTCGGGTAGGTATTTCTACTCAATTGTTTACTCAGTGGATTACTGGCACCATTTACATTACCTGCCACATTGTTTAAATTTTTAGTACTTATAACTACAGTATTAAGTTAGTGTTAACACCTTGCGTAATTCGTGTCTTTTAAACTCCAAGGCGCAGATAGACCTACAAACAACTCCTAATGTGTTCTCTTTGTACAGGCTGCTTAAAACACCTGTGCTACTAAGGGTAGAGGGATAATGGAAACGTCGACTGAACGAACAGACCAGTCAAAAATAAATGCTGCTTCTCTTGGCTTGCACACCATCCCCATCTTTCCCTCAGCTTCAACGGGTCTATGATTTCGCTAAAGATGGTAGCAGCACACACATCTGCCCATCCGTCTGCGTCTGCAGAGTGGATTATAAGCCTAGACAAGAGGTAATTTGCTTCAAATTGATTATGAAACAACTTCTCATACTCAACCCACACTGACATTATCAGTCTTGTTATTGCGATGGTTAGAGCAATGGGACGAAATGCCAATAAGGAAGCGTGTCGGTCGGTTAGTGTTCTTTTTATTTGTATCTGTTGGGCAATAGTCTGTAACGTCAATAATTCAGAATAGCCTATCAACATAAAGAGAGATATGAAAAATAACTGAGGGAAGTAAAATCTATTTTTATTTTAGTGCTATTCTTCAAGTGTTACTCTCAAGGTCTACAGCATTCATACGCCAGCCTATACAATGCATGCTACAGCATTTACAGAATAACCTGCTGGCTGTTGGGCAGCATATTCTAAGTAATTTAGCACTAAATTATATTGCAATTAACTATTTAAGGAAAGCGTAATTAGTATCAGAGGAAAATAATTATCTAAACTTATTAAAAAAAATTCTACAGACATTCACAATAGGCCTATAGCCTAGTATAGCTTCAAATGTCAACTTGGTGAAAATAAACATTTTAATTGGCATTTACTTTTCTCAAAAGAGTAAGAGAAAATGTTTTATCTTTATTATTGAATGTTTCACGAAGTCTCCAAAGAGTTCAAGAATGTCCATGTATAGCCAACATTGCTGCTTTCCACTCAATTATACCACGTGTGATCTTGAAATATAGGAATCCGTCAGAAGTGATATGTGTTGACTCCTTCATCTTTGGTGATACCGTTAGGAGAATCAGGTTATAGAATGCTATGTGAAGTCTTATCTTGTGAGTGGTAGCCTGTTGTAGATCTACCTGTCTGTGAGATTACTCCCACACAGGGAGATTGAGAGGATGGGGGCTGATGAGGTTTTCCCTTGTGCTGTTCGAGCCCTCTGGTGGAAACTCAAGTTTTAAGTGCAAGGCTGTGGAGGGGAGGCTCCAGAGCACCAGGAAATCACTGCTTCTCCTCTCAATGCCATACTTTCGATTATCTGACACAGCAAAAATAAATAGTCATGGACTAACATAAAAGATAAGCAGAGCAAAATATAGAAGGGAAAGAGAAAGGAGAGTTGGACAAATGCGAGAATGGCTATAGGGCAAGATCAAAGTGCACGAGCCATATTCAACCATGTGACGCAGCATGCAAGATGTGTTTACACAGTCATGTCCTTTTGTCCCTGTGAGGAGTAGGCCGTGAAGCTCACATGACCTGTTTCTGGTAGTCTGGCTCTGAAACCACTGCGGGCAAACAGCATGACTTTATCCATCCTTTTGCACCCAACACTCAAGTCAAGTGTAATGCTTTTGACAAGTTCAAACTAAATACATTTAGTAATGTGCAATGAATGCATGGAAGTACAAACATGTTTTTGGTTTGTTATTTGATTACGTTCTTGGATATTCTGCACACATGTCTTTGTAATGTTGTTCCCCTCAGCTCAATGTCAAAGATTAGATTATTATCGCAACTGCTTGTAAGTAACATTTCTCAGCTTTCAGATTTTTTATTGCAGTCTTTAACAGACCATGTGTCAATATAGAAATTCAACTGCATATATATATATATTTCACGTTTCTGAAGTTTCTGATATTAATATAACATTTAACAATGAGTCAACTCCTTGATATCAGGTGAATACACAGAAAGCTGTCTCTTACATATTTTGGATTTGAACTGAAATGCTGGCAGAAGATACATTTCTCAGAATAGTTTAGGCCACAACATGTATTGTCTCAATGATATTTCCTTCAGTTTTGCTGTGTGGAATATAAATTGTTTTGTGTGTAATAAGAATTGCCCTCTTTTCCATCTAGACCAATAGAGCGGTCAGGGGAAGATGTGGACATCATTCTGGCTCGTCTGAAAAATGTCAAGGCTTTTGAGAAGTTCCAGTCCAGTCTCCTGCAGCAGATTTGCCTATGTGGCTTCTATGAGTGCTTGGAGAAAGGCATCACCCGTATGTCTTGTTCTAGTCATTTATTTTGAAACACATCAACCACAGTTTTTTGAGCATCACCCATAAATGCTACATTCTTTTGCAGTGTATCGACAAGGCGATATCGGGACCAGTTGGTATACTGTCCTTTCCGGCTCACTTGATGTCAAAGTGTCTGAGACAGCAAATCATCAGGTAGAGTAAAATACTAACCCGATTTACCATTTAATATGTAGCAAGACTAAATGTTAGTCAATCTAAAATGAAATCGCTATCAACATACATTTTGGTTACACGGATGCCATTAACATTATTTATGATGCAATACAGTTGAATTTAATGCATGCTAGGTAGCCACCTTTATATTTGAGGTCCCTAGTAATTTCTGACATCTCTTGATCTTTACAGCTGAGGCAATATATTTAAAACACCTAGGCTAAAGAAAATCAAACTCAATCAATCAAAACTAGCAACTCGACATATTGCATGCTCCCAGACTTTTCTTGCGCCAGGTTAATAGGGTATGTACTTAATTTCTATAAGTTAATTTCAAAATAATAGTCAAGAAATACATTTATTTCAGCTTTTATTTACCAGAATAGATTTTCAGTTGATCAAAAGTTTAAATACACTTTGTTAGTATTTAATTGCTCCATTTGAATCAGAGGGTTGCCTTCCACAAACCTCTCACTATACTCTGCCAGAATCTTTGCCCATTCCTTCTGAATTCATTCAGGATTGTGGGCCTCCTAACTCGGGCACGTTTTTCAGTTCAGTCCACAAATTGTAAATTAGATTTAGGTTAGGGTTTTGTGAGGGCCTCACCAATACTTTCACTTTTTTTGGGAGTAATTTTGTCACAACATTGGCTATATGCTTTTGATTGTTGTCCTGCTGAAAGACCCAATTACAGAGTTTCAGATTTCTTGCTGATTGTTGCAACTGTGTCTCTGTACTATGTACTATGTCTCTCTGTCTGCTTTGATCCTCCCACGCTCTGAAGCTTGACAACGACTGGTTGCTACTTTTCTTTGTTTTGGTTTGGTTTGATTCTGGCTGTAGACCTCACAACATCCTACACTACATGTACCCTCATACATCCACTGCATTCATTACTGTTCTTGCTGACTTACCCTTCAATTACAGTTATGTTTTACTCCTAAAAGATTCTATGTTCTACTCAGAATGTGTGGGGGTTATAGACTCAAATTCTCAAACAGAGCCAGTTTGTGACATGATGTCTTTGAGATGTTGTTTCAGTATTAGCTGATAACACTTCTTCCTCATGATGCTGTCTATTGTCTGGAGTGCACATTTTTGGCAAAACAATCCCACAACATAATGCCGACACCCCAATGCTTCACAGTTGGGATGGTGTTATTTAGGTGGAAAGCCACAATTTTTTCCTCTACATATAGTGTGGATCGTTGTGGCCAGACGGTTAAATGTTTGTCTCATCTGACCAGAGATCTCTCCTTCTTGTGATCATCACCAAAAAAAGTAGAGGCTTATTCTGTGCATGACAGTCTTTCAGGCCTTGGCAATGCATATTCAAATGTCCAGGCTAAATTGCTTGAATATATGTAATGCATGGTATCAAGCGCAAAAAGTCTTTGTCTCTAAGGGTAGGCCCTTTAATAATGGGTGCACTCCAGATTATCTTCAAATTATGACAATTGTCCTATCAGAAGCCTCCAAAAGTAATTCCATACATTTCTTGAATCTTCCATACCATTTAAAGAGACTGTCAACTGTATGTAATCTTTTGTCCCATTGCAAATCTGTATTTCTAGTAAATTAAAGCTGAAATAAATTTATTTCTTGGCTATTATTTAGAAATTAACTGGAAATAAAGTACATACCCATTGACCTAACACAAGAACCTTCTGGGAACATGAAATATGTGGAGTTGCCAAAAACTGAGTTTGAATGTATTTAGCCTAGATGTATTTAAATATATGGCCTGAACTAGACATTTTCTGAAAAACAAATGTATTATCTTGAATTGTCCATCTTGTTGATTTCTGTCAACGCAAACTGCTAATGACATTGTATACTTGGGTTTAATTACTATATATACACCGATCAGCCACAACATTAAAACCACTTGCCTAATATTGTGTAGCACCTGTGTCCCTCGTGCCGCCTAACGGGCATGTTAGGCATGGTTGTCGAGGCATGGACTCCACAAGACCTCTGAGGTTGTCCTGTGGTGTCTTGCACCAAGACATTAGTAGCATATCATTTAAGTTCTGGAAGTTGCAAGGTGAGGTCTCCACCTTTTGTGCTACAGTAGCTCTTCTGTGGGATCGGACCAGACGGGGCTAGCCTTTGCTCCCTGCGCTCCCCATAAATGACCCCTGGGCACCCATGACCCTGACGCCGGTTCACTGGTTGTCATTCCTTGGACCACTTTTGGTAGGTACTAACCACTGCATACCTGGAACACCCCTCAAGACCACAGTTTTGGAGATGCTCTGCCCCAGTCGTCTAGCCATCACAATTTTCCCCTCTTCAAAGTCGCTCAGATCCTCATGCTTGTCCATTTATTTCAATCAATCATTATTTAATTAATTTCAAGATCTGACTGCTCACTTGCTGCCTAATATATCCCACTCCTTTAGCGGTACCATCGAAACAAGAAGATCAATGTTTTCCTGCATCTGTCAGTGGTTTTAATGTTGTGGCTGATCAGTGTAAATATTCCCAAGACCTAAAGATCACAACAAACAAACTGCAAAAAGAAGTATGTTACTGACTTGTTCTTGGTTGGGTAACCTTTGGGACACTGCCTATTATTCCCAATGCCCCAATCTCCATCTGTCAATCAGCCCTGATTGCAGGGCCCCTTCGTCTAATGCAAGTGGTTATTGAGGCTAGATTGCCTCTTACCTTACGTACGGCTCTGATCAAGTTGGAGCATAGAACTTTAAGTGCCTCTTACCAAAACACGTTCTGAGGGTAACGAACGATGGAAACGATTGATTAACTAGCTCCCGTTTTCTGTTCATACCATTGAGGAAGCACCCAAGCAGAGTGCTCTGTGTCCCGTTTCCAGGATGCTGTCACCATCTGCACTCTGGGGATTGGGACGGCGTTTGGGGAGTCAATCCTGGATAACACCCCTCGCCACGCCACTATCATCACCCGGGAATTCAGCGAGCTTCTGCGCATTGATCAGAGGGCGTTCAAGTCTCTGTGGGAGGTAAAGACCTCCTCCTCCCTCCCTGCTCCAGTGTTTTAGATCCAATTCGTTTGTTCACTGTAGCAACTCATGACTCATGCCTTGCGTTGAGTCAGGTACGCATATCAGTCTACTGATCAAGATGGCGTTCAGAAGAGGGGATTGTTTATTAATTTTCGGAAGTCCACACGATTTTGCTTGGCTTTTGTATTATCGGATGTTGTTATTTATGTTTTCTTTGATACAGTATATATTGATGCATAATACTGAGCAATAGCTTTTAATCGATGACTCACCGTTCTTCAACGAATGGCAAATCACTCCGAAGATGGGTTGAACTCATCTCTGTGTATGGTATAAGTCAGAGTATATGTACTATGGACAAATGATGATGCCAGGAACATGATCAATGTATATTATTCACATGAATTGCATTCCCTTTGGCCACTAGATGGAAGTGTAGGGTCATAGATCACTCAGTCGTTGACTGGGCACACATACTGTAAATGTTACCATTTAATTTCCGACCCTATTCCTACAATATTCCTGTCTCAATACTGCCTTTAATACTACTGGACCTGATGTATTCCTATCAATGGCCAACATTGATCAATGGCACATTTATATAATTATGCTGTGAGCATGCTGTTGATCATGAGAGCCTTTTCAAAGTGGCAGTAAAAAGCTTATATAACACTGCCCATGGCTGTGTTGAAGTTGAAAGGACAGAAGGGAGCGGTGGGTAATGAGAAGTGGGGCCAGCGCAGCAGCCACTGGGAAGACACTTTACACATCCTGTCACCCTCGGACTCTTCCTGTATGACCGTGCCCCACCCATCCCCAGGCAGCAGGGAAGTGTCATACTGTCCAGGGCCCCATCCATACTCCCACCCTCGGCTTTGGCTTGGTTTCCTGCACAGAATAGCTGATTTCCTCTAGGACCACAGGGCCTTAGGGTACAAGCTGTATGGGCTCAGTGAGTGTTTGTGTGTGTTTGCTCTGGTCCCCAATGTTAGTCTGAGTCTCTGGATGACTGGATGTAGACTCTCTCCTCTGTGCCGCCTGGGAATTCTGGAACTGAGCTCAATCCAAGGAACTTTGTAAAGGTTTGTTCAATGGGTTCCTTGTGGCTTTTATTTTGTTCTTAGATTGCCTTGTCTTTGGTTGATGTGCAGGTTTTGGGGCATGGATAAAACAGAGACATAGTATAATGATGCATGAAGTAATAAAATGATGAACTGGAAATGGTTTCAGCCGGAAACATTTTGAAATTGATTTGTCTTGAGTCTCTGCGTTAGTTTTTCACGAGCTATTTACATTTTGCTCCAATTTGATATGATCTTTTTCTCCAAATCTTTACAAAACGTTTTTCGCTTGTAGTCTACAATTACTTGTAGTGCACTTATTTGCTCATGTTGATCATATTGGATCCACCATAAAGCTCTATTGTCTTCCAGGTGTTATTTGACTAAATGGAATAGCTGCAGTCTGTAAATTCTCCTCATTATGTCATTGATAGCTCCCATTGACCTGTTTTCCCCTTCATTAGTGAGGCGGACAGGCTTTTGAACGGAGACGATGCCAGCTAAGCATGCACTCTTATTGCTGTTGATGGTCTTGTCACCTTCGGGAGTCATTTCCATTGTGCCTCAGGCCTTCAGCCTGGGGCTTTGATGACAGCAGTACTGTGTTCAGCATAACCAACCGTTCATCAGGGCTTTGTTGTCAGGGTTGCTGCTGCTGATTCTCCTGTCACATAAGCTGGGACCAGCGGCCAATCAAGGAGGAATTCACTTCGTCAGCACGTTTGATAGCTTTAAAACGAATAATGTCAGCATGTCCCTTTTGTGTTTCCATATGTAGTGCTATGCTCAACCTTTGAACAGATGCCATTTAAAAAAAACACAACATTCAGGTGATAAAGGGTGCCCCTCTGCTTATATCACCTTTGTCGCAATGCAGAAAGATTGTTGTCTTGGACTCCTGGTACGGGCAACTTCAGCCCGTAGACATTTTTCATGCACTCAACATTGTTGTGCTTTGTCCGAGTCTGATGGACTTTGTGCAACTACACTTCATTGTGAATGTAAAACCCCCCCAGATGCACTCAGCCTCTTCTATTATATTCAGCCAAATTAAAAAGCAAATGGCTTTCGAACATTTCCCTCAAGCAATAACTATAGAAAAATGTATGCAACTCAGATTATCCCTATTTCCTTACAGAAGAGTGGAGTCAAATACTCTAGTGACGATCAGAAGCCCTTAAGCCTGGACTGTATTGACACTGGAGCATGTTGAAGAAAGAGCGCTACGGAGCTGATTTGGTCTAGAGTTGTGAGCTAGAGGAAGGTGGAGTATACGAGACCTCCCGTCCTGCTTGTCGGCCAGAGAGGTACTGACACAGGCAATTCCTCCTCCTTCTCCTCCTCCTCCTCCTCCTCCTCCTCCTCCCACCTGGAGACTCTTTGTCTCTGCAGAAAGCTCGGGGCCGAGCACTCCTACGGAGCGGTGCCAGACGGAACAGAGGCACAGCGACGCCTCGGCAATAGGAGTGGGCTTCATTCTCTATTCAAGGCCGACGTGTTAGGGATTTGAAACACTCCACCCACCCACTCCATAAGAGCAGCAAGACATCATCTACACATCCACTATATGTTGTATACACACTCACACAGCATGTCGAAGTGTGTGTGTGCCTTTGCTTTATTCGACATTTGTGTTCAGTCCAAAGACACCATTTGAGCATGTTTCTGAGTGGTCTTCCCTCCATTTGTTTGTATTGTGCTCTGGAAGGAAGAGGGATTTTTATCTTCAAAGCGGTGCGATGGTGCCAACATGAATGTGATTGGGCCTTATAGTGAGTTTGCGGCACAGCTGAAGTCAAACTCAAGGATATATAGGTGGTAGATGCAATGCTCTTGCTCCCCTCATCCCACTAATCCAAGCTTTAGCCACGACCACCCCTGTTATGGCTGTTGAGCGTGCACTTCTCCCCTGTCCACACATGCCAGGGGCACGCCACTGTTGTTGGGAGAGGCGGACCCACTACAATTGTTTGTTTAACGGAGCAGACCAGGGCTAGACTCACACAGACAAACCCACATACTCACAACCCCCCCTCCCGCACACACACACAGACACACACAGAGAGAGAAACACACACACAGACACAGAAACACACACACACACACACACACACACACACACACACACACACAGTATTACTGGCACAAGCTCAGATGACGTTATCATCAAATTCAGTCTTTATTTTGTTTCTTGCTTCTGTGGGCAGCACACAATCAGGTTTCACGGTTTTCGATCAGAGGGCACCACTTGGTCTGTGACGCACACAAATAAGTCTGGTCTGGATTTCAAGTGCTACTTGGGCTGACTATTATTTCAAGCCTGTTTCATACTAAATGCTTTTGGATGTAGCGTGTTTACAAGCTTGGCCATGTGTGGTGCAAGTCAGGTTAGTAATACAGCACTGCAGATTGTGTGTTGCTTGGAGGCGATTCCAGTCTCTGCAGGGGGCTGCTGTGTGCCGTGGGCGGGTGGGGTAGGATATTGGAGTGGACCGTCACTACCATCAGCCTACAGGGGTCGGCCTGGCGGGCAGTGGCGTGAGCACCATAGAGATGATGGACAGGAAATGGCAGAGACACAGCGGGCCCTCAAGGGCCAAGGGGGATGAAGGTGTGAGGATGGGCAGCTAGGGGCGGAGTGGAGGGTGTAGGACCCGAGACGCTTCCCAGAGGAAAACGGATATAAACCCAGGAAAGAGTAGGGAGGTTTGTATCAACAAACACGTCTGCTGCCTTCAGTGGAGTTTATCTGGTCTCGTAGAGTGGTTACATCCTCAAAGATGTTACGTACATGTTATTATTAGTTCCAGTAATATCACTTATCCAGTGTTTTTATTCTTTGAGTTGTATTTGAAGGCCAGAGGATGTCAGGATCCAATGATTCTGAAGTTGCGAGGTTTCTTCAAAGAAATTAATGCAAAATGCACGATTTTGAACATACGACAGACAGCCTGTGTCGCAAGTGGTGATGGATATGTCTAAGAATGAGCACAAGGTTCTGAAATTAGTGTCGAAGCTATTTAATAAAACTGCAACAACATAACAGATCAAAAAAATTGATTAGCGCATCTTTTCTGCAAGTTAAAACGACTGTCTTCTGTAGCTGTGTCGTTCGACACACGTTATGATGTGCCAAGAAACTGGGAACTACGCTGAAGTGAACTCAAGCGACACTTTTTCCTCTTAACTTTTTACATTGCATTTGAATGGTCTCGCACTTTGTGGTCTTTGCGTGTGTGTGCGTTCGTTTACTGCTAAGTTGGAACGCAAAAGTGAAAGGAAATCCCTTTTATAAATCTTAAATCTAATAAAAAACAAAAACACAGGATTTGATTAGCTGTCATATCAGCTTTGTGTTGTCTGTGTTGGATTTATCAAGCTGCACTTGTCCGTTCCACAAAATGAGGCGTGACAGAGTGGGCAGCTGAGAGTCTGTGGTGTGCTAGCCAGATTGCTTGCCTGTATGCTCTTCACTGTACCAGAGTCTATAGAATCCAGACTCACTGACTTAACACAATTAATCTAGGCTAGTTGTGTACTCTATAAATGGCACACATTATACCCATATTATAAATACAGTGACACAGACCTGCTTCTGCCTCTATACTTCTGACCCAAATATATATTGATAAATAAATTGTAAAGACACAACACTTAACACACATTTGGTTACAGCTATCGAGGTTAGTTACAAGGTGAAATATAAGATTCCATTTGCCTTCTGTCCTTGAGAGATACAGGGACACAGGCACTAAATGTTCAGGGCATCTTTAGGACTGGAATAGAGCAAACAAAAGTTGAGACTTTTGGATTTTACGGGGATAGTGATGCATCTGCTTTTCTGTCTCTAGGTGAAATCAAAGAAATCAAGATCAAAATATTTTTTTCTCTTGCGTCTGGAGTAGGTCCCACGCTCAGTGGCAGTGTTATACCATATTTCATGTGCACCGTGTTATTACCATTTTGTTTTGGGTTGGTCTTACATTTTGTTACAAACTTGCACGATCTATTTATTCAGTTTGTAAATGGGAATCACAAAATCGATAACAATTAGGACAATTGCATTATGGAATACGTGTTGATGTGCTTACTAATGGCTTAGCTCATAGTGGCCAAGATGTATACAAATAAATAGAAATGTTAGTATATACACATTTATGTTGTTGCTTGCATGTTTACGTAATTATATGCCAGTTATTGCAGTTAGTGTTTGACACGGCTTATTCTTGGGCTTGAGAAAGAACCACATCTGTGTGTTCTTTGTAAATACCACTTAATCATTTAAATAATTGATTCTGGTTCTTCCTGGCCCAGCCTTTTGGGAGTGGACAATGCCTCTGGCTGCTTCTGTGTCTGACTCGGCGTGTGTATGCAGTGTAGCTGCCGTGCTAGCAGGGATGGAGAGAGAGGTGCACTTGCCGATGCTTGATGATTGGAGTATAGTAATCGCCTAGCAACTGCTGCGTGGTGAAAAGTCAGCTGCTAGCTGACACTCTGCTGGGCTCTGACAGTGAAGCAGGCTGGGCTTATTGGACTCACTCAGTCTATTAGCTCTACTCTCACCCAGAGGCATGGGGACTCGGCCAGGGCTGCAACTGGACCACACACATTACTAGAGACTAAGGATGTGGAATGTCATCTAGGTGTTCATTCACACTAGGACTTTTAGAAGTGGTTGCCTGTGTGTGAGTGTTTGTAGACGAAGATAGAGGAAACCAGCAACTTATAGGAACTGAAGTCCATTGATGGGACAGTTGCATTCTTGGTAAGTTCTCAATAAATATGATTTTTAGTACTTCGCTTCAGTAGTGGCAATGAGGACCAGAGGCAAATACTTTAGTCTCTAGGATTTCTATATACCCGTTTTAAGTGTAAAACCTTACCTACCCAAACAAAGTTTAGGTCTTTCATCTACAGCTTTTTTGGTAGTCTAAAAATACTGACTTGACTTAAAACCTTTGGGAGGGGCTTCCCTCAATCATTTTGAAGTGCCCTACAGATCAGAAACTATTTCCAAGAAATGTCTTCAGAGCAGGCAATTTTGTAATTCTATTATGTATGTTATGTAAGCCGAGCTGAATTATTCAAAATACAAGTGTTCATTCATGCACAATGATTCCCAGAGTGCAAGATGTGCTCAAGCATGGTAAAAGACTGAGGAGGACCTAGAACTGACAGAGGAGTGGTGGGACTTGTAGTTGAAAAGTCCTCAAACCGTTGTTGTGACACATACATGACTGGAATATACCATAAATACAATCGCTGATATGAAAGAAATAGAGAATAGTAGTCTTTTAAAAATATATATGTACAAGTGAAATCTTTTGATATTTTTGAAATATATATTAACGTTATAAAAGTTAATTTGATGTTGAAATGGAGTTAAAATAGATCACATTGGTGAAGAAGTGGAGGGGAGCATGTGTTTGTTGTAGTGCAGTCTGACAGAGGGAATGAGGCTGATGGTTAGTTGGGCCAGCCTTCCCTCGAGGAATAGCCAGAATATGGACTCATCTGTCACTGCAGACATTTATTAAGCCTGCAAACAGTATGGAGAGATGTTGTCTGATCATGTACACAGAGTGGTTGCCGTAGCAGGCTTGCTCCATTAAAGAGAGCCTGTAAGTTGTATCTATTATTCTTATTATATATTGTTTACTTCTATATAAAATAGGAAAGGTTTACCTTTTGTTTGTTGGTTCGGGGTTTGTCATTAGTCCACTCTATAACTCATGTATTGTAACTTTTATAAAATATCTGCTTTTGAATATTATTCACATCCAACAACGGCCGAATTCCCATTCTTTGAATTATGAAATGAGAGTTTTGGTCTCTGACTGCTCTAATAATGCAGTACTTTTTCTCTAATCCAGTTCTGTGAATTCTGCAAATGGTCCTAAATTCTAGACTAACGTCTTCCTTTTAAATATACCTTTAAACGCTTATTGCCACATGTTGTAATGTCATAATTCTGTTTTTGTAATAGCACTGTTTTGAGTTAGACAAGACACGCAGCAAAGACTCAGAACTATATTTAAAAGAAAATATTTGGACCTTAGATTAAAAAAAATAGGAGTGTCTCCTGTGCGCAAATTTGACGGGACGATTTTGACTGTGCATCTGATCCTTACTTTTTACATACGATATGTGACTCAACCTGACCCCATAGTGATCTTTTGAGGATTATCTCTTTTAATCACAACCAGCAGGTCCCTTCTCGTCATGGTAACTAGAGGTGTCAGACCTTTGATGGAGGCCCAGTAAACCTGTCAGGCCATATAGCATCAGATGTTCACATACACTGTGGTCACTGCGTATGTTGAAATGTAGTGACATATAGTGGATGAGCGCAATCACTCCTATTTGTGTGTAATATACTGTTGCCTCTGGAGGAGGTTGTCACTGATGTGGCTTCAGCTGCCAGACAATACCGTGAGGGTCGATGTCTACCCCATGGTATGGACACCATGTATTAGATGTAAGGTACGTTATTTCAACAATAGTTTCAGCCAGCAGTCCATACAACAAACAGTAGATAAGAACAAGCAGAAACATCCTGGATACCCTGTTTTTTTTTCAGTTCACAATTAAGTGGAATTGTATGTATTTTTGTGGTTGCCTTATGTGGTATGATGCCCTCTATATGCACAGGGTTCTCACTAAAGTACACAACATGTCACAGGGGTATTGTGACAGTGTAAAAGATGGGGTGGGTTTGACACACCTGACACTACTGTTAATCCCCTGTTCAAAACAACACCATCGTTCCTCTGGAGCTAGTACAGCTAGTCCTCTGGGACCAAGGCTTATTGGTTTAAGACCAGGGTGGGGGACGTCTTCTAGTGTTGTAGGCGTCTCTCGTGCACCAAATGTTCGTTTGCTGCCTTTCTTTAAGTGCTACGCTCAACTCTAAGCCCCTTGATTGTCAACAGAGAAAGACGAGCGTGTTGTTCAGAAAGGCGTATTGAGGTTGCCCTACTACGAGTTTGTAGATGCGGAATAATTGATTGAGCACGCATGCTGTTGTTTGGACAGGTCAACGTGAGGATCAGAGTGAAGGCTACTACCCTGACTTCATGAGATCATGATGAGCTGCAGAACAGGGACACAGAAGGATGTGCTTCTGGATTAATGCAGCAATTTTCATGTTACATGGTGACTTATGGAGAGCACTATTTTAATTAGTGATTTGGAATAGATTAAAGAAAGTGCTTAAAAAAAGGGCTGAGGTAATTTCGACATTTTCAAAGGGGCTCTTAATTGAGAGGAAAGACTGTTGCCTCTAAGGGGATCTTAAAGTGATTAGTTGACTTAAGTGTAGAAATCAATTTAGGACTCAACCTCAGGGAGGACATTACTCACTCCCTTCGTTTGGATGGTACTGACCAGTGTACCTGTTTTTATAAACTCTGCCTTTGATTAGCAGTATATATTTATCAATTCCCATATATCCTGAGCTGAGCACCTTCACTTTCATCAAAACATGTACATTATAAAGGGGAATATTAGCTTTTCCTCAGACAAATAAATACCTCAAATATTTTTAGGTAACATCAACACACTAAAAGTCTGGAGAGATGGGGGTTCAGTGAGGTGCATCGAATTCCTTTTTTCCTCTTGAGTGCTTTATTCGTAGGACTCTCCCACGTGCATGTGCATGAATGAGGCCTTTGTAAATGGTGCAATACACCTGTAAAGCTTCTGGATGATGTGTATGTTGATATGACCTTGTTGATATGACCTTGTCTATGGCAGTATAATGACCAAATTATGTGGCATTTACATGAGTGCAATTGAGTATAATGTCTTTTATGTAACAGGAATAGTGCTGCAGGGCACCACTATTATAGCATGAGCCACTTCAGTTCTATTGTCATGCTCTGATTCCTCTGTGCTTGTCTTTTCAGCTTCCACATTAAGAGGACCCACACTGATTCTGGCACGCAAAGTTTAGCAGAAAACGACTAGCTGTGTGCCCACATGTGTGTGCATGTGTCGGATCAAAGAGATATATGCTTTACGTGTTTGGATGTCCCTCAAACTAATCATTCAGCCAAACATTACTAGAACCTTCCCCCTCTTCTGATGTCTATATCTCAGATTCTCTTGTTGAGCCTCTGGTAGTGGTGCAACATTTGTAATATTTATAGCTAGCCTGCTGACGTGGCAAACCAATGCCATTGTAACTGACAGCAATTTTGCCTGTTTTTTTAACTGAACCTGAACTTCAATAAGACCTGAGGAGGGAACAGCAGCCCTGGCAGCACCTGTTGTATGTGATAATATTGGGCTCGTCACGCGGCTAATTGAAGCAGTTTTTGATGATGGAGCAAAGGGGGTGAGATGAAGGTAGATTGAAATGAAGCGGGCTCAGTGAGTCTGTTCAATGTCTATTACAACTGGCAGCTGTGCGTCTCAGCTGTGGATTTACATAACCCTCTGTGGTTACTATCATAGACGATGTCTGAAAGGAACCGGTCACATCAACCAAATAGATACTATCATAATTAACTCAAGGTTTATTGTTCCTATTTTGAAAAATGCTAACTTGTTACCTTGAAATATGCTGCTAACATCATTGGTAAATATGGTAATATGGTCAAAGATAATCTCTTGTTGTCTGACAGAGATATCGTCAGTGCATGGCTGGACTGCTGGCTCCACCCTACGGAGTCATGGACAGTGCTCCCAGCAGTGATAGTAAGTACAAGCCCTTCAATACAATGGCTTGTCCTTTTCATTCACACAACCCTACACGGACAGACCAAAACATTCAAAAACATAAATTAAAAAATCATATTAAATCTTTAACAATTTAACACTGACAGCGTTCTTCCTCTGCATTATTCAAGTCAAGCATGGTAAAACACAGGGCATTTTCTACTTCAGATGGAACTCTGAGGCTTGACTGGTTCAGATGTTTTTTTCCTCAGTGGCACATTACAAGCTAAGCTTCTGTTTCAGTGTATTAGCCACACCCTGCTTACAAATCCTCTTCTGAATCTGTTAGAATCTGTTTGGATTGAGATCACAATGCAGGATATACTGTACATAAATACTGTACATAAATACATATATACTGTACATAAAGTATGCAGAAAACATTGTGATAGATTTCTGCTTTATGATATGAATTGATGCAGAGAAGCGTTTTATTTTATTACCGCTCTTCGGGATCTTAGGTACTTTTCTATAAATACATTTTATGCAAAATTCAAAATTTTCTATATGCAATCTCTATGTTTTGCACACAGGAATGCCAGACAAAGATAACATTAGCAGCAACTCTTATGGCTCAATCTCCAAACATCTGAATAAGGTACAGTTTCTTGTACACATGCCATACAAATTACGTCCTATAATAGCATACAAATGTGATGCTACTTGGGAAGTGAAAAGTGAGTTACAGGTTTGAACTGATGGACGTTTCCTCCCTGAGTACATGCACTCTGATATAACAGCATCCTGTACGAATTATCGACCTCTCCAAAAGTTGCTCAAAATAATCCTGGAGTGAAGAGTTTGTTTATGTAGAGTTGGAGTAACTATACAAAAGTCATCTGAGGAGGTCGTGTTTCCTGCCCTTGTTGGCTCCTGGCTGACCTTGCCCCCACGGTCATTTCCTTAGTACTGGACTGAGCGCATGACAATCCTCCTCAAGAGCCTCCTGTTGGATGGTGTCTTTCTTACTCAAGAGTAGGTACAGATAAACTTTGACAAAACATCTGTCTAGATATCGACGACAAAAATAGCCCTGTGCGTTAGCGTCTCACTGTTGGTAAATATTTGCGCTCTTTGAATGTTGTTTGTCAAATAATTCAGAAATATAGCTTTTGTTCTTCCTCAGAGCAGCCATCTATATGAATTATAAACCACTCCTAGTATGAACCAATTCACTTTGAATAAATAAATGCATTATTAGGAATGTAAAGACCTTTTAAGTGTTTTTTTATTGCACAAGCTGTAAGATAAAATGCCCAATGATGCATGAAGAATACATTAAGTACAAAGTAACTCCCTCCCTCCCATACATACGCACAAGCCCTCATTATTTTTTAATTAGGATAGAGTGAGGCCTTAGTGACAATAAGTCGGTTGTGTTACCGTCAATGTTATTCTGCAGTTAGCCTATTTATCGGAGGTTTTGACGTGTTTCTGTGATATCTAGTAATATATGACTGTGATCTTAAAGGGGACATACTCAGCTGTTTTTTTTTGGTTTGTTTTTGTTTGTTTTGTTTTTAGTAAAATGTGCTGCGAAATGACTAGAGAGCCAGAATATTTTCCTCACTGGTCTCAAATCTAGTGATTGGGTGTACAGTCTAGTGTGGAGATTATGAAACAAGCAAAATAACATTACAGCTCTCTCAAAATAGAGAGACCCTATGTCAGCCCTTTCCAGTCACACCAGTCAATCATAGTCACTAATCAATCATATTGTCCTACCCTTCATCCTATTCTTTATGGAAGAAATCCATACTTTTATTTATCAACGTTGATTTACTTACATATCTTTTTTTCATTGTGTGTCATTTAATTTTCCAGAAATCATTCATTGAATCTTCAGCCAAATCCCATCCTATTACCATTCATCAGGTAGTAAAACACTTTAAAGGTCAATGCCTGCTGTGGCCATTGGCGTCGTAGAACTCCAGTTGACCTAACCCCTATCGGGTTTATTACTTTTCCTTTACCGTCAGGTTCCCTCAGAGAAGATTCTGCGGGCCGGGAAGATCCTCCACAACGCCATCCTCTCCAGAGCTCCTCACATAATCAGAGACAGGAAGTACCACCTCAAAACATACAGGCTGGTTGGATATTTAATCGACCTTACGCTGTTTAAAGGACTACTTGTTTATTCAGCAGCAGTGCTATCTGTGGCGTCACATCTCTGTCCCCTCTGCTCTGGTCTTGGGTCATTTGTTTCAGATTTCAAAATAGAAATAGTAACTTTATGTGTCCGATGTTTGAAGCATAGTCAGTGACATGGGGGGTAGAAGTGTTTTCTTTTAATAGGACGTTTCCTGTATCCTATCCAGGCAGTGCTGCGTCGGGACGGAGTTGGTCGATTGGCAGATGCAGCAGAGCTCCTGGGTTCACTCTCGCACCCAAGCAGTAGGCATGTGGCAGGTGCTGCTAGAGGAGGGAGTTCTCAATCACGGTGAGACCCCACTTAATGTCCCTGATGTGTGTGCGAGAGTGAGAAAGAGTAACCGAGTGACTGAGTGGCTGAGGTAGTTAGTTGGAGGGATTGATTCAATTAGTGGGCAAGTTTTTTTTTAATTCGTCGGTCAGTTAGTCGGCCATGCTCAGACTGCAGAGACCTCAGTGTTAATGCGCTAATGGAGAGAGACTGAGCGATGGATTACAGGAGTGTGTACATCCGCACGCCGGCAGCGGACCTAGTCCATATGTGTTCAATTGTCTCTCAGTGGACCGCGAGGTGAATTTCCAAGACAAGTACCTGTTCTATCGTTTCCTGGGTGACGAGCAGGACGACTCGCCCCAGCCCAGTGAGCAGGAAATAAAAGACAGTGATGAGGAGCTCCAGGACACCCTGCTCCTCCTCTCACAGATTGGCCCTGACGCGCACATGAGGATGATTCTGAGAAAACAGTAAGCACCGATGGCATATATCGCCACCTGCTGGAACACTGGCTACACGTCTATTCTCTATAAATGGGTAAAAGTGTGATATAGTCATCATCATAGTTTCTTTTTTAAAGTAGGTCCAAATGATCTGTTTCACAGGACAGGCCAGAGAACATCAGAGGATTTGGAGATCATCTATGAAGAGCTGCTACATATTAAGGCCTTATCTCACCTTTCCACCACGGTAACAACTCTGACACCCTCTGATGCTTCACAGTCCTTTCAGATGAATTAGATAATGATACGAGTCTAAATGGATTAGATCATGATACGAGTCTGAATGGATTAGATAATGATACGAGTCTGAATGGATTAGATAATGATACAAGTCTAAATTAATTAGATAATGATACGAGTCTAAATGGATTAGATCATGATACGAGTCTAAATGGACTAGATAATGATACAAGTCTAAATGGACTAGATAATGATACAAGTCTAAATTGATTAGATAATGATACAAGTCTAAATTGATTAGATAATGCTATGAGTCTAAATGAACGAGTATGGAGTCTAATATTAGAACGAACACATCATGGGCTCTTTAAAGAGTAAGTGTAATACATATTTCAATTTGCATACCCAGCATGGTATGTGATAGTTTAATACTGGGGTTTGAACATGCTCTTGCTTAGCCCACAGTAACAGCATTACTTCTCTTCCTACTGCTTCCAGGTGAAAAGAGAGCTAGCGGGAGTGCTGATATTTGAGTCCCATGCCAAAGCAGGAACAGTGTGTAAGTATTGTGCCGTATATTTGCTGCTGTGACTCTGCTTTGTCAGGTTCAACTCAATAAAAAGAGAACATTGATAGGTGGCATTGGTGTTTTTTTTAAAATAAAAGTTATATGAAGGAGACCTGACAAACCCAAGATTTTGTGACAAAAGAATTCTATTAAATTCTGGAATTAAATTGACTGAGGTGAAATATTTTTTTAGTTGGAAGAGATTGTAGCTTAAGATAAATCTGTCTTTTTGTCTCTAGTGTTTAACCAAGGAGAGGAGGGTACATCCTGGTACATAATTCTTAAGGGGTCCGTCAATGTTGTCATCTATGGGAAAGTAAGTCAATGTTTTAGGCATTTCAATGGTCTGTTGGCCCAATATTCTGACCATGGGATAGGAAATGTAGAGTGTAATCTCCCATAAATCCCAGGCAGACATGTCTAATATCCCTGGTGCCTAATAAAGCAAAGTGATGATATACTGTAACCGATGTCTCTTTAAATGCATCGCTAGCCTCACATCGATGAGGCATGCCTCACTTAGAGAGAGACCGAACATAACACCACGACCTCTCTCCTGTGTGATGCAGGGCGTCGTCTGCACTCTGCATGAAGGGGACGACTTTGGGAAGCTGGCCCTGGTAAACGACGCCCCTCGTGCCGCATCCATCGTCCTACGAGAGGATAACTGTCACTTTCTCAGGGTGGACAAAGAGGACTTCAACAGGATACTGAGGGTGACTACTTTGGGATCCTCTGAACTTTGTTTCTCTCTCTGTGTTGTCTCTCTCATTGGGTCGGACACATCGCAACAGAACGGCACCACCTCCATCTATTGGCCAAGACATCACATTGCAGCCTGTCTGTCATTTACTACATGGAACATACTATATATATACAAACATGCTCTCAGACGTTTGGCATATGTGCAAATTTGCCTCCCAATTGAAAGGCTGTGTAAGTAGCTCTCCCTTCATGGCAAAGTGGCCGTCGCCAGCCACTGTCCACTCGTTCTTTGTCTAAACTACGCTGCCTGTTCTGCGTGTGCCTGGCCTCTGACCCGACACCAGGCTCTGGATAGTATGCACGGGGATACATGGAGGTTAGTTATCTGTGTGACAGGCAGACGCAGGCTCCTCATCCCCTGTAAATCTCCTGTTAGTTCTGTAGTGGTCAGACTGCTGACCCTCCAAACTCTGGGGCTGTCCCCCGGACAGGCTGACTAATCCACCCTGCTTAGCGGGCAGCAGGCAGGCAGGCCCCTGATGTCATGCTTCTGCCCAGCCATGTGAACCACCCAGGGCCAGTACAGAAGCCAGGGAGCTAGTCAGCACAACCGTTTGGTTGCATGTGCTGAATTCAGAAGAAATCTCTTCATGTGCTATACTTGGTGGGTTAGTAAGAAAGCACATTGACAAACTTCATTTCATTTTGATGAAATTCTTGATTTTCGTATGCTCTGCCAAGGCTGATTTTGCGTTGTTCTCTTTTTTGCTTGCTGTGTGATTTGAGTGGGTCTAATAGGAGTGTTTTTTCCGTATGTGTTTGCCAGGATGTGGAGGCCAACACGGTGCGTCTGAAGGAACATGACCTAGACGTGCTGGTCCTGGAGAAGAGCCCCAGCACCACCTCCTCCTCCTCCTCCTCCCACTACAAGTAATGTATCACTCTTGACTGCAAGGTTTTTTCATTAGTCATTCAATGGTCTAGGAAGGCAGAGGCAGATTTATATATACAGTGTATATTTTTATTGTTTTCGCTAACATAATTATTCCTCCTGATGTACAAAATCAGTCAGGGTACGGACCATGATAAAGGCTATAGGCAATGAACCTGAGGAGTAGGTTTCTGAGAGTCTCCCTTCAGGAGGGCGTCGTGTCCAGCGAACAACCACGGCGGACAGCGAGCCGTGCCGGAGAGTCCGCCAGGCTCAGGCCGCCGAACAGAGCCTCAGTCTTAATGGAGGCGCCTGTCAGTGGCGCATGGCTACCGTAATGGAGAGAGACACGTTAATGGTAATGATGTCCAGGCTCCCGCCGAGAAGGCCGGCTGACAGGTCACCGTCACTCGGCCGCGCTTCGCCCTCTAATCAACTCCAGTGCTTTTACACATGAAGGGTTCGAGGGTTTCAAGCTCCCCTCTCCTCCCCTTAAGAGTGGCTGGGACACAACATGCCCTCCCTCCCTCTTTAAGATGCGGTTAGCAGGCGCAGGCACAACAAGGCCGACTGGGGGCTGATTTGTCCGCCGAGAGTGGCCGTGCCTCCCTCTCGTGGCTCCCACGCAGCCCTCCTCTCCCAGCACACAGGGGGACTAGGACCTCCGTGATTGTCAGGCAGGGTCGTTATCGAATGAAGTAATCACAGGCGCATACTGTATGGTAATGGCACAACCTAGTCGAGTGCCGTGGCTGGAGTACTGAGCTACTTTGGGCTTAGTTGTCTTGATTAGTGAAGGATGTGCTTGATCCCCTCGCTGTTGCAGGTACACTGTGATGTCAGGTACGCCGGAGAAGATTCTGGAGCACTTCCTGGAAATGATGCGACTCGATTCACAGTTCCCAGAGTCAGGTACCTGGCTTACACTTTTCAGCTCCATTAACATGCCCCCTCCCCGTCCTGGACTTTGTCGTCCTTGCCACAGAAGGCCATTGTTACATGAAATATGCATCGTCTACTCCCCTCTCTCTTGTAACTATGCTCCGTGGTCTGTGGCCTTTGCTGATCAGCCTGTGTTTGGCTCTGACCTGTTGTGTTCTAGCTACAATTAGCCATCCATCACAGAGCTGATCTCATTATGGCAGGTTGTGTGGTTTTATGTTCCTATTTGAGGTGACAGTGCCAGGGCCATGTGGGATCAGGCTTACCCTGCAGTTAGCCTACAGGGGGGCTGGCCACCCCCCCCACCCAGCCCTCCCCACACACACACACACACACACACACACTTTTATCTGCACCAAGGACATCACAGATGTTGCTCTGACTTTCTCAATTGCTTTATCCCCCCCTCCCCTCTCTCTCTCTCTGGTCCCCCCTTTCCTTTGTTGTATCTATTATTCTCGTTTTTTTTTATTCCCACAGACCCAGCGCTGGATGACTTTGTTCTTATGCACTGTGTCTTCATACCAAACAGTCAGCTATGTCCTGTGCTGATGGCCCAATATCCTTTCAGCAGGGGGACAAAATGACAATGCCTATACCTTCTAATATTCTTTACTGTAAGATTAGCTTCAACCTATTTCCTGTAAGTCTGAGAGAAAGAGAAACGACACATTTGTTCGCACGTTTGGGAAGAGCGTCTCTGATGATGAAATAAGACATTTCGTAGCATTTCAGCTGTACATCATCTTCGCAAGTAACGACACTATCCATCTGTCAGGGCTCGTTTTCTGTCCTTAACCCACGTGTACCTACCACGCCCAGGCGTCACAGGGCTCGGAGCAGGAGAGGCTGGACTACACTCTAAACAACAAGCGCCGGGTAGTCCGCCTGGTGCTGCAATGGGCCGCTGTACATGGAGAGCACCTGCAGGAGGAGGACAGCTCGCTGGCCTTTCTGGAGGTCGGGGGTTAACCGTCTGTTAATCTGTGTGTCTTGTTGTCTCCTATCTGTCTGTCTGTCAACTGATCAGACTTGGTTTTTTCCTTTATTAGCCAAGGAGTCTTGCTGCTGTCCCAACTGCCTCTGAACATCAGAGTATGTGCTGTGTTTTTCAGGAATTCCTTATGGCAGTATCTGAGGATGCCAGGGTGATTCCAGCCTTAAGGGATCAGCTTCCAGAGTTGGAGAAAATTGCTAAAAACAAGTATGTGTGGTTTCCAGTAAGCTCCCACATTTGTTATATTGTTCAAAGCTCGCGTTTTATGTTATTTATTGTTTATCCCTCTAGCGCTGAAGATCCCAAATCATCACAGAAAAAGGTATCAGAATCCCCCTTTTTTCTTTTAAAACAGCGGTTTGCATGAAGTCATTGTTGTTGCTGAGCTTGAACTTTTGCATAACTCACCACCCTGTTTCAGCACAAAGTTCTACTGCGGCAGTTCAGCATGGGAGATGAGAAGCTTCAAAAGCGACAGCCCATCAAGAGTAATGACGAAAGTAAGTACAGCACGGAGCACTCCTTATACATCGGCAAGATCCAGAATGAACAGGAGTTTCTCCACACCACTATTTAAGCAATACATCCTTATCTACATCCCTAGAGGGAGTAGACATAAAAACAGCAGTTTATCTTCATGTTGTTGCCATCTTATGTTTACCATAATGTTATTTATCGAGCGCTTTGGGATCAATGGATCCTACACTGCTTAATCCTTTCCCCTCTCGGTACTCAGTAATGATGATTCCCTGCTCTGTCTTCCATTTTCCAGTCCTGTTCAAAGTCTACTGCAGTGACCACACCTACACCACCATACGGGTTCCCCTGGCTGCCTCGGTCCGAGAGGTCATCAGCGCTGTGGCCGACAAGCTAGGCTCAGCGGAGGACCTTCTCCTGGTCAACCTCAGTTCGGCCGGAGGTGAGAATGACCACAGCCACGCTCTAATCAAGCCACCGGAGACCCACTGCCGTTTTTTCCCCACAGCGGCTCCTCTATTAGTACAGAGCCCTAGATGCTCTTTCAATCATTGTCTTTCTCAAAACAATTGAGAAATACATGTTTTTTTCAGAGTGCCTGGTTTGAATGGAAACTTAGTAGTAAACATGTGGATCTTGGACTGCAGAAAAACAGCTAAGCTATATTATTGTAGCATTGGTGTCCTATCTCCAACTCATAACATTCTACATGGACCTGCTGCAGCTATTGGCGGCTATTTGTTGTAAGGATATTCCACTGTGTCTGCCAGGGCGCACTAAATCATCTCTCACAGACCCACCGTTGACCTGCACTTTCCACTTACTAGCAGCGAATTCAAACAAATAGCTGTGGCCTCTCAGTGTTGTTTTAAGACTGTTGTTTTAACTTGGTAATGACATTGCAACAATGTTTCGTTTTGCTTTAAAGGCTGGAGTCTTTGTAGGATTAATTTTGAACATTTTGATGTGGAATGTGAAAAGATGAATCGGTAGTCAGTGCAAGGTTTATGGCTGTTTACTTTTGACTTTCGTATGTGACGATAAAACTAAATATCATACTGCTAACAGAGACGTGACATTTCAGCACTGTGCAGGCTCCTCTGTAGCTGTGTAACTCTCCTCTAGCTATCGACGTCTATCATAATGCGTTAGACAGAAGCTACATTTTCTATTTTTAACACGGTGTGTTTATATTGAATCAGCCTGAACAGGTCCTACATTCTCCAATGTGTTGCGTTTACATTCTTTAGACAAAGTCCTCCTGAAGCCCAATGACGTTTCAGTGTTCTCTACGCTCAGTGTGAACGGCCGTCTGTTTGTCTGCCCCAGGGATCAACTGGATTTATTGGTGCGTTCATGCCCCTTAAGAAAAAAAATATTACACGAACACATTTTGACTGCACATAAACACACATGCACAGCTTATTCCCTCTGGTCCTGGCCCCAGCTGCACATATGTAGCATCTGTTACTGTTGACTATGTTGCTCTTTGTGCCATCTATATTCCGATGATTTGAATGTCTTTTGTTTAAACCCGTTATTGGGAAACTGCTATTTTACTGTTTGACTGTGGATCATTAGAGTCCGAGTGCATGTGTTTTGATGTTGATTTGATGGGCGTGTTATTTGTTTGAACTGTGTGCTCCAGACCCCTCTGCCAGAGCAGGAAGGGCCGTCCACAGGCTCTATGGCCAGCTTTGAACTGATGAGTTCCAAGGACGTGGCCTACCATATGACTGTCTACGATTGGGAACTCTTCAACTGTGTGCATGAGGTAAAACAGAGTCCCCGCTATATTCTGTCTTTACTGTCAGTTTGAATTGACCATGTGCCGAGGACGAACGGCAAATTATAACATGACATGATAATTGACAGATCTATTTGATATGCCTTTAATGTATAGCATTATATGGTATAGTATATTATTATCCCAATAAAAGCCTACTAGTTATCCATCCATCCTAGCTATACAGCTTATCCTATGCAGGGTCGCGGGGGGGCTGGAGCCTATCCCAGCTGACACAGGGCGAGAGGCGGGGTACACTCTGGACAGGTCGCCAGTATATCACAGGGCTGACACATAGGGACAGACAACAACTTACACTCACATTCACACCTACGGGCAACTTAGAGTTACCAATTAACCTGCATGTTTTTGGACTGTGGGAGGAAACCGGAGTACCCAGAGGAAACCCATTCGAACACGGGGAGAACACGCAAACTCCACACAGAAAGGCCCTTGGGTCAGGTGGGGATTGAACCCAGGACCTTCTCGCTGTGAGGCAACAGTGCTAACCACCGAGCTGCCGTGCTGCCCCCTACTAGTTATAACATGTAGTAATACGTGTAGCTTGCTTCTCAGCATAGTATAGAATGTCAGCAGGCCCTGGGTGCCTGGCAAGGATTATTCATCTTTCGCTACCACCTCCCACAGCATGAGCTTATCTACCACACGTTTGGGAGGCACAACTTCAAAAAGACCACGGCCAACCTGGACCTGTTCCTTCGGAGGTTCAACGAGGTCCAGCTGTGGGTCATCACTGAGGTCTGCCTGTGTGCTCAGCTCAGTAAAAGGGTTCAGCTCCTCAAGAAGTTCACCAAGATCGCAGCTCAGTGAGTGGATTCTTGTTTTAAATCCACCACACACACACACACACACACACACACACACACACACACACACCACCGTAAAGGTGTAGATGTTGGATAGAAATCTTTATAAATGATTTTGGATTATAAGATATTTGTGTCCGGTGTAATCTAACCAGGGGAGCAGATATTACATGATTAATGTTCCTCGTATGATGACTGTATTATGTCTGCTCATGTTTCCTCTGACAGCTGTAAGGAGTATGGGAACTTGAACTCTTTCTTTGCCATCATCATGGGCATGAGCAACCCAGCAGTGAGCAGACTGAGTCAGACATGGGAGGTGGGTCTTCCTGTCCTCCTGATTCTGTGTCATTCGTATGGCTGCCTGCATGTTTGTCTGTCTGCTTGTCTTTCTGTTTGTTTGTCTCTGTCAGCGTGTCTTTCTGTCTGTCTGACTGACTACCTCTGTCTTTCTGTAAACCTGTGAGACTGTCTGTCTGTCTGACTATGTACCAGCATGCCTATCAAATATATGAATCACCTGCTCTAGATTATAGACATTTCAGCTGTCTGTTAACTTTGTCTATCATCTGTGTCGACAGAAACTCCCCAGCAAATTCAAGAAGTTTTACGGGGAATTTGAAAACTTAATGGTGAGTCAAGGCACACATGTCCACTGACATTCTTTGTTCTGATCATCCTGTTGGCCCTAGCCCCCATTTAGTCTTCCAAGCCCAATTTTCATGGTTTCTTTACACCCAAACATTGAATTGAAACTCCACATTCTGGCCGTGTCACTTGTCCTGGTGGAATGCATGGCGCGAGCAGCACAGCCCTTGGCTGGGGCCGCGATGCCTCCACTTAGCATGGCGCTGTGGGAGATTGCACAACAGTGTGAGTGTTTCCACAGGACCCGTCCAGGAACCACCGTGCGTACCGTCTGACCTTGGCCAAGCAGGAGCCGCCCATCATTCCCTTCATGCCTCTGTTGATCAAAGGTCAGGGCCAGCACATACAATCAGCCACACGCAGACAGAGCGCTTAGCAGGAGCGCTGTCTGCATAGCAGTATAGATTTATCTAATTGTTTGGACTATTTTATATTGTCTCACTTGTCCTTACCTGTCTTAACTGTTTTTAATCTGGCTTGTTTTGTTAACTTGACCTACCTTTTTTATGGATACAACTAAGATCAAACACATACTTTACATCTTGCTGTGATAAAGAGATACAACCATGTGTTATAGCCTCTGCCAGACCATAAACCCATAGAATAAAAAGAGTGTTTATCATATTTCCAGACATGACGTTTACTCATGAGGGCAACAGGACGTTTATAGACAGTTTGGTCAACTTTGAGAAAATGGTAAGGCTTCCAGTGAGGGTCATTATTGCCCTATTCATTTTTTACTTTGCCACGTCTGCTCACTAAATTGTTATTGTTTGCCATTGATTCTAATAGCTGTTTGTCTTGCAGCGGATGATTGCCAACACAGTGCGGATAGTAAGATTCTGCAGAAGCCAGCCATTTAGTAAGTCAACAGAGAAACTCATAATTGCAAAATTGTTTGTCTTCTAATAAACGTGCCTAATTGAGCCAACCCAATCAAATCCAAAATCTAAAATAACTTAATGAGTGCTTGCGTAAAGTGTAAAACAATATATATATATCTATATATAGATATATATATAGATATATATATATATATTCATATACACCTTAGTTATGAAACACATACTGATTGATTTAACAGCAAGTCAGCCAATTCTGAAATAGTTTCTTACCTCACCATTACTCAGCTACGGATGCATCTCAAGCCAACAAGAATCACCCGGAAGTGCGGAGCTACGTTCGCCAGCTGAATGTGATAGATAATCAGAGAACACTAACTCAGCTCTCTCACAAACTTGAGCCTCGGCGGTCCTGAAAGTGTTTTGGGTCACACGTCTTTTGGATAGAGTTACTATATACTTTGCTGCTGCCTCTGTATCTTGCTTTAAATGATGTTATACAGATATCCTTTTTAATGGGGCCCCAATTCACACATAAACAGTGGATTATTATTTCAAATGCATTTTGCTGTTTACATGTCATCTCACACTCCTGTAAGAATCCTTGTAAATATAAGTAAACTTTAAACAAAAAGGACAATCGAGAAATGTATTATGTTTTGGGGATATTTACGGCCAGGGGATTCTCTAGGTTATGGTATTTGCTAGGTTGAAACACAAATACAATGCCAAGTATCCCTCTCTGCAAGTTCTAGATATTCCTGATATTCAGCTGTTATTTTGTATCTCTTTTTTTGGTGTAAAAGATTATATTTATAAATATTTTAGTTTGTGGATTTTATTACAAGTTGTAAAATGTATGTATACAAATATTTATTTTGACCTCAGCATGGATTGAAATATGATGGTGATATGTGAGCTATTTCAGATATGTGAGCATATTTCTTTTTGAAATATGTGAGATACTGTTAATGTTGTGTGCAAGTTTTTCTACGCTAAATTCTGTAAGAAATATGAAAATAAAAATTAGTAAATGTGATTGGATTTTCATGGAGTCGCTGATCATACTAATGGTTTGAGGGATTAACATGCCCCAAGAATGATTTATCCAGGCCATGTTTATATTACTTCACTGCTAAAACGCTCAAAACATATCATTCTCAATCTCAAATCATTTGTATGTCGTACTCATATTTAAGATTTCAGCATGAAGGCGAACCATTTTCTTCCAGTGGGTGGAGCTATTGTCATCGGAATTTTCCCAAAACATATTGGCAGCTTGTTTCGTAAATCGTGAAGGAACGTTATGGTTTCTCAGAAGTTAGGCAACGACTAAAATTAAGTCACTACAACACGAGTTCCTGTCAAGTGAGTAATTTGTCGTTACAGTAAGTTAATGTTGCCGCTCCACTAGTTAAACTTATCTGCTCTGTACAAGGCGTATGGAAGGCGTATGTTTTGTATTCCTAGAATTATAAACTGGCAGTTTACACAAATTATGAAAAGCAATCTTATTACTGTTCTTATTTGATCAGTTTGTTATTTCACGGATAGTGCAGTTACTTTTGGAATGTACTTCAATTATCGGGAGTAGCGGCTGTTTTGAGGATTAGGGTTAAAAAACAATACATACACATTATATGAGATGTGGTTTGGTTTTCACTGGAAAGCATGACGATAATCTTAATGGCAATTTATCACAGAGGCATAAACTACTGTTGATCATGTGATCCCAGATTTTGATTTCTTGTGTGTGTGTGTGCTATTGGTGGTGGTTTACAGCAGCTGCGGATTTATATCTATAAATAAAATAGTATATCTACACTAAGTGGTATTGGTAAATATTGTATCAATATACGGTAAATAGTGTATCCCAATGTAATAACACTCTAACACACACACACACTCCCACACACACACACACACACACACAGGTGCACACACATGTCTCCACCCAACACATTTTTGCTTTTGACTCGAGGCTGCATGCTAAGTTCATACTTCAGTTTAGTACATATTCACATATGGTCGAGAATCTATTAGCCTTATTCCTGCAACATTGGATTTTCTGCTTAGTGATAACTGGCATCAGGAAGCAACCAAGGAGTGCTCCCACATCTCAGTAACGATGGCTTCTTGAGTGGCCACAGAATCTGTCTGTGCTGGGGTATACCGAGCAGATTGGAGGGAAGCTAAGTATAGCATGAATCCCAGTAAATCAGCAGAGAGCAGTGGCTCCCCTCTGTGACGATGGAGGCATTTCCTGCTGGGTGTGATAGCAATCCTTATTCTGGCCCAGGTAACAGCTTTTTAAAAGCCATAATTGCTTGGCTGTAAAAGGGGAATTTATGGACTATAAGAGAGCTACAATTTCCTATAATGATGAGATTATTTCTTTACAAGATGCATTTATGCTGTTATATACAAACTAACCTCTGTACTAGACTTCCACATTACAAGATCAAAAGCGGACACACGTAACACCAGACTATCACCATGTTTATTGTTTATAATGGGAATTATCTCTGCATCTTGGCACAGTTGCCTCACCGACATGCATTGAACCAATTAAATGTAATTGTACCTAAAGTGGCATACACTGTGAGATATATACTATATATATACATAAATAGAGACTTTTAATACAGTTCTTACAGAGTTTATTTTTTAAAATATATCATTGTGTCTTTGCGTCATTACAGTTTGACTTCTCTGCTACCACAATACACAATCCTTCTAGTGGCCTTACATGTACTGCACGCTCTAGAATATGCTGGAATCTTCCGCAGGAGTTAGACAGTTTATTTTGTACACAGTGATCACATCCCTTGGAGAATGCATTGCGGGGATGCCATAGTTGTTATACAAGCTGATCTGGAATTATGTGCGACTGAGACACTCACTGCTTCCTGGTGCTGGTGAGTGAATGTGTGTGTGTGTGTGTGTGTGTGTGTGTGTGTGTGTGTGCATGTGCCGGTGTAGGCCAGGCAGAGGGAATACCCTTGTAAATGACTGGACTGAGACCAGAACTATCACGTTGCCACTCCGTGCAGACATAGCCAATGACACAGAGGCCTCTCTAGGGTATTGTTCGAGTCACATTCAGCCTCTAAGTCATTCTCTCTGATGGTGGACTCTAGTGTAAAGCTGTTCTTCTAGTGTGCTGTGTTTGAAGCATTCTGTTATTCAAATTATTTTTCACCACCAAGGATCTCAAGACACCTTATTTTGTCAACTAAGCCCTTGCAGGTTTGAGCACGAGTCCCTGACAGTTTTTTTTCTTTTGGCTGGGGTTGTAAATTTTGCTCTGTTTTTCCTCCTCCACGGTCTCTGTCTGTGGCCCTCCAGGAGTTGAGTTGGTGCTGAGTGCCATTATGAGATGTCGTCTCTCAGTGCCTCCTTCGTTCAAATCAAGTTTGACGACATCCACTTCTATGAGAACTGTGGTGGTGGAAGCTTCGGTAGCGTCTACCGAGCCAGGTGGATCTCCAAGGACAAAGAGGTGGCGGTGAAGAAACTGCTCAAGATCGAAAACGAGGTAGGAGTCGTAATTGCCCTTCCCTTTCATATACTTTTTAATTGTGGCTGTAGTAATCATTTTAATTGCTCCCCCATTTAGAGGGTTGTGGTGACTTCTGTTTCCATCAGCCATTGTCATTATACTCCCACTTGCTTTATGAAAAGAACTGTGCATGCTGTTAGCCTCAATAGGAAGATTATTCCCAAAAAGGAGAGAAATGTATTAGGCCTAATTAAAACATGGAGGTTTGATTCCATGAAAATACTTTCAACTTTTCTCTGTCGTTGAAGCAAAAAAGAGACATATTTTAAAAAAAAAAACTTTTTACATTAGTTTAATTACATGTGTTTAGAAATGTAAATGTCAAGACAATTTGAAAAACATGAAGAGTTGTGATTGTTAATTAATTTGAAATGACCTAGTAATCAGTTTAATGATGGTGTTTGGTTACAAATTTGATAAATTCACTTGTGGTTTCCTTTAATCATTATACATAAAATAGCTGACTTTGAAAACCTCAAACCAAATCTTTGTTTTCATGCCGACATTTAGCAAAGTTGAGAAACCTGGATGATTCCCCATTGTGCATTGCATATCCATGTTTACAAAGGCATTTCTTATTTGTTCTGGTTGTTTCTTGGTGTTTTGTATTGTCAGGTGTTTTCTTTGCTTGTTACCTTCACAGGCTGAAATTCTCAGTGTTCTCAGCCATAGGAACATCATACAATTCTATGGTGCAGTCCTTGAAGCACCAAACTATGGTATTGTCACCGGTGAGTATGGAGCGTTACAGTCCTGATAAATATAGTAGCATCTTGTAGTGATATTATACGCAGTTACTAATATAGCATTCAGTTCTGTGATTGTTTTACAGGATGTGGGTTGGACTACTAAAAGAAACAAGTCTCTGTTATCCGCCCAATACCTGTCTCACTCAGCTTTACTGTTTGTTCAACACTGAATGGTCCTGAGGTCTCTAGGAGCTTCAGTGAATACACTGATTGTTCAGGGAGGGGCCAGGAAGTCGGGCCTATTGTTTGCCAATGTTATTAAAAGTGCAAATGATAACAGAGTTAATTTAAGTTCTTATTGTAACAGTCCATAACTCCTCTGGTACCGAGGGCAAACTCTTCAATCCTTTGTGGCACACAAAATGGCTAATTGGTTATGATAATGATGATGATGATGATGATGAGAATGTTGGTGGTAGTGATGTTGATATGAATCACATAACACTAGAAAATGACATTTTAACCTAGCATTCGTATAACTGTTTACTACACTGGGGAAAGACTGATTGTTTTGGAGAGATTAATCAAACTGTAGTTTCCTAGACTCTTTGGAAATACGTAAAGTCTTAGTTAAAAGCGATCTTGCAAGCAGGAAGGAAACAGGTGTTCTTTTCAAGCTATTTTCTGTTGCCTTGTCTCTATACACATGTCCCCTAAGAATGATGTGTGTGTATTTGTAGATTTAACAAAGCATTTATTTGACTTTAAGAGAGAACATGTAGCTCCTGTGGCCAGTATTATGGGACTGGGAGAGAAGCTGCTGGTTGTCAGGGAGCTGCTGACTCTATTTATCAAAGCAAAATCTAATTAGCACCAGATAAAGGAAAATGGATTATTGCCATTCTGACCACACCATTTCCACATTCATCAACTGTGTTATAAATTTCCACTGTCTGCTCGTACATCAGGAGCTGCGGTCCCAGCTCTGTTACAAACAGTATCGAGGGGGATAAGCTACTGTATTGGTCTCTGCTGGCCCACATGAAAATGACTGGGTATGTGTACCAGACTTACAAGATTAGGAAGGGGGAAAAATATTTAGGAGAGGAATTATGTAGGACATTTCATAGTTTACAAACTAGCACTTTGACTCCTCCACAACTTTTTATTCTGTTTGTGGAGGTTGAGTCAGAACTGATAGCAAGGCTCAAGCACAGGAAGTTATATTATGAATGGAATTTAATTACTGTAGTTCAAAGTACAAAGACAGCGAATGTGTTTCTGCTTTATATGGACGTATGTAGTAACTCATTTGTTATCAAACAATCTCGCAGTGATTTATGGTGAGAAAAAACTACTAGTTTGAAGTTATCTTATTCAACTTATCATTATAGGAAAGGAAAGTTGTGAGAAGTATCGATATAAAAAAGGCCTTTGCTCAACCACTGCTTAGTTTTAAGTCGAGCCATGGATTGATGTAGCTGCAATCTTTGGGGACATACGATTTGACTTTAAACAAACTTTAGACTCCTTTTTCAGCTGGTTGGCAGACAGAAATTGGGGCCCAGGGAATAAGCTGTTTTGACTGAATATATGGTGATTCACATGATTCCAAACTAGAATGTGTCAAACACCACAGGAACTTTTGCTATGTAACATTAACTGACTGTGACCTAATTGTTTGAACATAGAAGACACTGAAGTATTTAAAAGAGATAAAAACCTACGTTCAACTTTGGACATTAGGGTGTTCTGTCAGTAGAGAACAGAGCCCACTATCTTTACAACTGCAGGGTTTGACTGACGTTAATAGTTTAACAGCCATGTCATGTCAGGTCCTGGAGGAGCAGGCAGACTCTGGGTGCTAAGCTGTTTTAGTGCTTCTGCGAGGCATTGTGATAAACGAGCTCATCCCTTCTGACAGGTCAATGGACATGAGCAACTTGTAAACACGACATTGGCTGCTCTCTATTCAGCCGGAAAAGGAGTGCATGTAAAGCTTATAGATGGTGTATAAAAATATTTATGAGCCATTCAACAATGAATTTGCGATACCGTTCAATGGCTAAGGTAATAAATGTGATGTTTTGGAATGATGTATGGTGAGAGTGTAAGCAACGTCTCCTTTATTCATTTGTCACTGCATATCTGCTGTGTTTAGATTCTTTGAACTCTAAATAAGCCCCTCCCCATATCTGCTGTGTTTAGATTCTTTGAGCTCTAAATAAGCCCCTCCCCATATCGGCTGTGTTTAGATTCTTTGAGCTCTACATAAGCCCCTCCCCATATCGGCTGTGTTTAGATTCTTTGAGCTCTAAATAAGCCCCTCCCCATATCTGCTGTGTTTAGATTCTTTGAGCTCTAAATAAGCCCCTCCCCATAATTCAATTGGTTTGCGTTCCCCCCTCTCAGAGTATGCAGGTGGAGGATCCCTCTATGACTACCTGTCCAGTGAGGGGAGTGAGGAGATGGACATGGGTCAGATTATGACATGGGCTACAGAGATTGCCAAAGGTGAGATTAGCATTCTCTGTCTTGACCACATTTGATAATATTTCTACTTCAATTACCATTGCTCCGTTAAATGGCAACCGTGTGTATCGTTTGCTGCTGGTTGTTTGGCCTGGTCATTGCTGAATTAGTAACTTAGTAACACCAGTATGTCAGCTGTACGTTTCTGTACAAATCCTTCTCACTATAATGGATATGGTCTTGAGAAGTTTTGCATGCATATTTGACTTGTAAACTCAAAGAGGCCCATTAGCAGCTCAGCAAACAGACAGTGTTTTCACTTATTCATAGTTCCTTGTAAGTCTAGGAATGCTTTCCTAAAGGATGCCATCCAATTCTGCCCATATGCTGCAAAGGGCTGCGATGTGAATAATCAGTGCTTGTAGTTTAGTAGTTAATGAGCTCAGGGAATGAGAGAGACACGGAGAAGCGAGAAGAAAATAATACAGGCTTGTTTACATCTGTGTGGTTCCCCATTGATCTCCTTCAGAGTAAATGTTCCTAATTTCCCCGTTAGGAATGCACTATTTACACTCGGAGGCCCCCGTCAAGGTCATCCACCGAGACCTCAAGTCCAGGAATGGTAACCGTGCATGAGCATCATTTATTCTTCCATGAGTCTGTTTTGGTCCTTAAGAGCTGAACGTGTTTATTTGATCTGAAGAGTCTGGGTAGGTCTCTGAAACTATGAAGCTGCTTTACTGACTTTCAAAATCTGTCTCCGTTGCAGTTGTTTTGACATCCGACAAAGCCCTCAAGGTATTCTCGTTAAAGCAAAATCCATAATATGTCTTTGTTTCGTTCCCATAGAATGCTGATAATAAATGAATATACTCATGCTATTACTTGTTGTTGCGTGTGCGTGTGCGTGTGTGTGTGTGTGTGCGTATGTGTGTTTTTGCATGCTTGTGTGCATGTCTGTATGTCTGTCTCCAGATCTGTGACTTTGGTGCGTCCAGGTTCCTGTCTCACACCACACACATGTCCCTGGTGGGCACCTTCCCATGGATGGCCCCCGAGGTGATCCAAAGTCTACCTGTGTCAGAGACCTGTGACACCTACTCTTACGGCGTGGTGAGTAAGGCAAACATACATCGTCTATACACCGTCGATGTTGAACATTGAACGTATCAGATAGAAATGGCAACATTTGATTACAACCTATTGTTTGACTCAGGACTACAATGGAGGCCGGACAAAGCTGCGTTGCTTGGAGAGAAAACCAATTCATGTCCACTACTTAAACTTGATGAGATATAGTGCCATTTTCATTCTGGAAAACGGCAAGGCTGGGAGAATAAAATGCCAATCCTCTATTCATCCCAGCCCCTAAAATGACTGACTCTTGAGAAATGACATTTCCCTGGTTGCATTAGATGGTTGAAGTCGACTGTAGCAGAGTTATTGACCTTTGCAGTATTCCCAGAAACCCAATTAGAACGATTCTTCCTCTTGCTTGATTATCATGTGAAAAGGCCTTGTATAAGTTGCGTTGCTCATGGCCAAGTAGTTTTAACATGGATTCCACAGTCGTGTGTGTGTCCGCATATTTTCTATTGTGAACGTACAATATGAGGTCGGTTTGGATCACTTGTTCACGCATGGATTAACGTGTGTTTGTGTGGGGATATGTGTGTGTTTGTGTGTGTGTGTGTGTGTGTGTGTGTGTGTGTGTGTGTGTTTGTGTGTGTAGCCACATTCCTGCATGGTGACATTGAAGGTGTGAAGTGTAGAGTGACAGAGTGTAAGCGGCATGCTTGGTGTCAGTTAGCCAGTCAAAGGGCCTGACTCCTCCCTGCTGAAAACGGCCAGCTGTCATGGGGGCCATCTCCCTGCCCTTCTCTCTAGCTGGAGCAACACATTGTCATCAGTACCATCAGAGTTTGTTTTTCTAGGGTGAACCACTACATGTGAATCCAATTGCGCGTCGCAGTCTTGATCGCCGATGTACTTCACAAACTACTGCTTTGCCTCCGCTCAGTGGCTAGCAGGGAGTCTTTGATGGCGCGCTGCGTGTGCTGGTAAACTAACCACAAGCACTGTACCTGTGCCAGGTTCTGTGGGAGATGCTGACGCGGGAGATTCCCTTCAAAGGCCTGGAGGGTCTACAGGTGGCCTGGCTGGTGGTGGAGAAGGCTGAGGTAAAGGACACAGCTGTGATGATAAATTCTTCCTTTTCCTACATTTATGGTTTAAAAAATAAATACTAAAACAAATCATGTAGAGATTATTATTCTATTCTCTATTCTCATTTCCTCTCCTATGGTTCTGAGATTGTTACGTTGGCACATATCTTTAGTAAAGATTGTAACTTTCCAAGCTGAGCTTGTGTATGTGTGTGTGTGTGTTTATCCATGGCTGTCTGTGTGTTGCTCCTGTGCATTTAAGAGGTTAACCATCCCAAGCAGCTGTCCAGCCAGCTTCGCTGAACTCATGAGGAAGTGCTGGCAGGTGGATCCCAAGGTAAGAGATCTGTACAGTTCCACAAGACCACCGGTGTGCAAGGCATCATACACATTTCTTCATTTGGTTTCTGCTTTCTTGCTTTCTCTCTTCAGGAAAGACCCGAGTTCAAACAGATCCTGTCCACCCTGGAATCCATGTCAAATGACAGTCAACTTTCCGAGCAGTGCAACACCTTCCTCCACAAGAAGGCTGAGTGGAGGTACTGCTATGGTGACCAGCTATACCCACGTTAAAGTGGATTACGTATGGAGATTTAATTTATAGTGCGTCTAAGAAATGAACGTACCGCAAAGAAACTAAAATAAATACTGTTTGCAGCGTTTCAAAGGAAGATGTAGATGTTCTTCTTAGATCCCTTGTTGAATGCCAGTAGGAACTTTTGCGTCTATATAGATCTTTTATAATTACACTGAAGACATCAGAAATCTAAAGAATCCTCCATCTGGATACACTTACTCTCTTTATCCACACGGCCTAAAAATAATCACCATATTTTTCAAGTCAAAGTGTTTAATTGGCCCGCGTGAGCAGCTGGAGATTGGCTGATGTTGAGCACAGCCTTAGACTCAGCTGTTACTTCTCCCTTGCTCTTTCTCTCTGGGGCTTTTCAGTGTTGCTTGGCTTCTCTTAAGAACTCTTGCAGGCTGCACCATGTCCGAACAGCCATCTGCAGGTGGACTGAGTGGGAATGCAAACAAATAAAGACCTGTTTGTGACTCAGAAAGGGAGAAGTTGTTTAGTTCTGAAGGCTTCTTCGTAGGTCCATTGATATCCATGTGGGAGGAGGTGCACTATAGACCCTGGGGCACACAGGTGTGGCAGCAGGATAGTGGGAGTGTTCCTAATTACCTTGTTCTGAGAAAAGGGGAGCGAGCAGCTGCAGCAAGTAGGTCTGCCACTTTCGATCCTTTACGAGACCTATGCTACAGTTCAGTGGTCCTCCTGTAGCTCTCACACACACCGTTTAGCGACGAGCAGCTGAAGCACATTTTGACTGACTGAGCAATGTCCCCCGTGTCTTCCAGCATAACATATGCTCATTTACTGTACCGTTAGTAGTACATATTTACTCAGAAACATCAGTTTGTTATCCAAAGCTGCTGTGTCATGTCAGAACTCATTGAAGGCTACTGTTAACGCTCTATATCAAGGCAGTTTGACTCGAGGCCAGCGGAGCATGGTGGCAAATCTATTGTCTTAGTTACCTTGGTAGCAAACTAAATCAGTGGAGGTGAAAAGGACAGGTTTTTCATTTTCAGGGTGTGTGTGTGGTGCGGATGGAGTAGAAGGGCAAAAGGGTAGAAATATGAGATAGATAAATTGGATAAGAGCAGGGTAGAGCACGAGAAATACCGAGGGACATTGACAGAAAAGTGGCAAGCGAGAGAATCAATTATGACAAAAGTTTCGAGCACTAGTGGAAAGTCTTGAAGGCGGGGAGGGCAGGGAGAAGAAAACTGAAAGTGTGGGAGAAATAGGACAGCCCTTCCTGAATAGGTCATGTGACTGTGTATAAGTAGAGTGATTGGTCACGCTAGCCTGTGACTCAGCACCATGCAGTGCCATCTGCTGGGCACAGCAAATTACCATTACCAGATCATTTGTGGTCTCTCCGATTTCCATAATGAGCTACACACTGTAGCAACATGACAAAAGGTGTGTTACAAATGACAGCGAGGTCTTTATTTCATGTTTAATTCATTCACCAAAATGCAATTAGGTAATATGTGTTGATCACCTAATCAAAAAAAAAAGTTTTATCTTGAGATTTATTTGATAAAGTGCACATGACTTTACACGTTTCTACTACTGTTGCCTGCCTTGTCCAAGGTGTGAGCCTAAGCCTGCTGTGTATAGAGCATGTTTCAGTAAATACAATTGTACATATCACGCTCAAGCATGATGCAGTCAAACAGCAGTAGATTGATTACGCATGAGAAATGATGTGAATAGGAATGGGGGTAGGTAACTGCGTTCGTCTGAAACTGAACCATCTCCCGACCTTGTGTGTAGGTGTGAGATTGAGGCCACTCTGGAGCGACTGAAAAAGCTGGAGAGAGACCTGAGCACCAAAGAGCAAGCGCTGAAGGAGAGAGAACGCCGTCTGAAGATGTGGGAGCGCAAGCTTGTTGAGCAGTCCAACACTCCAGTGAGTTCCTCCTATTGTTCTAGCAGCACTACACCCACGGCATGCAGCCCACTCTGTGTGTAGACTACTGAAGACACTCACTGTACTCACAAACAAGATCTCAATGTCAAAAAGGAAAGCAGGTGCACATACATAAACCCGCGTGCCTCGATGGGATGCTGGCCGTGGCTATCTTTGTTAGTTTCATTACTAGCATGAGACGCTCACCTTTCACTTGAAAGTGTTTCGCATGCAAACCCGTTTTCAACTCTTACAGCCCTTCACCCACATGGGTGATTCGTGTTGGATGGTGTACGCCAGGATGGTGCGCACCAAAGGTTGTGAATGCGGTAATTTGTGTGGTAGTCATGTATTGTCGCAGGATTTGCATGCAGCCGTAGCTACTCCTGTATCAGTAAGTTCATAAGGATGCACTATTTACTAGATTCACCAGCATACTGAACACAAACGCTTGCCGTATTTAAGACAGTTTTGTTGTTTTGAGAAAGTCATTGGTATTGGGGTTATTTTCTGTGCGTCTTTTTTACCCATATTCTATACTTCACTACTCAATTTCCACCTGTGGTATGTTTTATCAAGTCACTAGCTTTATTGACTTCTTTCTTGTATTGGGTGTACAATTCTTTCCTCTGTTCCTCTGGGTCTATGTGGTCTAAAACTAATTTCCCTTCTTCCTTTTCTTTTGCCGTGATGTTTCTCTCTCTCCACTTTCCTCTGTGTCCTTTCTCCCCCGTCTCCCTCTGTACCTCCCAGCTATTCTTAACCGTGGCAGCAGAGATAAGCTCTGAGTCCTTCTATGAGTCTAAGACGGAGGAGTCAAACAGCTCGGAGGTGACCTGTCAGATCTCATCCTCCAGTAACGGAGAGGTGGACAACATGAACCTGCAGGCCATGATGAAGGGTTTTGGGGACATGTTTGACTTGGACATGGGGGGCCCTGTCCTGCACTCAGGCATGCAGGTCAACATGCAGGCAAAGCAGAACTATTCAAAGTCCAGCAGTGTCAGAGAGGGACATAAGATCAACACGGCTCTAGAGCTGGGACGATTCAGCTGGTCCGATGACGGTGACTAGAGCCTACCAGTGGACACAGACGGTTCTGTGGCGTCAGCCACATTGCGGTGTTGCATTCTTTTCCCACCACACATAGATTTCACATCATTGGCGTTAAGGAAGCAAGCTTTGTATGTAACATCGTATTGTCATTAGATTGTTTAGTGATTAGTTTCTCCGATGACCGTTTTGACTTTCTGAAACAGGCCTCCATATCCCTCCCTTTGCACTATGCTATTTCTCCCCTGACATATATTAATTTTATAGCAAAGATATTCAACGTAGCTCTGAGATGTAGTCGCTTCCACTGAATGGAATAGGAAACCTTTCTGTTTCGTAGCCCTTACGGATGTCATTCCTGCCTAATGTACTGGATGTATAGTGCCATGCTGTGAAGAAAGAGCCACGCGAGCCAGTTGTGTAGGGGAAAGGCTTTTTATGACGAGGTGACATTTTGCTGACATTAAGATTGGCCAATTTGTTCTGTATGTGAAGCACAGTTGCTGAGACAGACTCTCTCACCAGGACGAGAAAGTACATGTTGTGTCCTCACCCTGACCTGGATCCAAAGAAAAAGAGAGACTTTCCTGATTGCCAGGGAATAGCACATGAAGTGTACATATGCAGGAGTCAATTCCTTGACCTAGTGAATTAATTTTAAATGTTAATTGTTTTGGGAGATGACAATAAACAGTAAAAACTTCTAAAAGGAGGTGAAATGCATCCTAGGTTTAGAAGCAAAATTGCCAAAGTACAGCATATGTTTTACCTGGACGTTTGAATATTATAGTAAAGACCTCCATTTATAAATAAATTCAATCAAATTCAAGCCAACAACTTGACTGTCATCTATTTTTGTTAGATAAATACCAACAGTATTTGCACCATCTAGGATATTGTACGCGTCGTGTAATAGCAGTATACTGATTGACTTGCGGACATAACCCTTTCCAGACCTTGGTGACTATTAACATACAGGTAGATTTCTTAGAGCTGGACTTTTCAGAGCTCAAGTTGTTGGCCTTTCGTATGGAGCTAACATAATCAATTGTAATCTGTTGTTACCTTTCTCTGTACTGCAGTGGCACTTAACCCACTCTAAAATGCAGTTATTTACACAGACAATAATACTATTTACACTCCCTTGTGTGACATTCAACCACTTCCTTATGGCCAATTTGTGATGTGTTCGGTTTTTCACACCAATATTTTCTGGATGTGAACTTTTTTCTTACATACTTCTTCCACTTTTCCTTGTTTAATAAAAATGTCTTAATAAACATTGAACTCTTTTCCTTTTTTTCCAACTGTATCTAAGTTATCCAATGCTTTTGGTAATAACAAGATGATGATATAGTTCACACCACCCATCAGAAAACTTTAATGAAGTGTTTTCACTTACAGTACTGAGTTGACCATATGATAGTAGCACAGTGTTTAACAGAAGAGGACTAGCAACAGCATACAGCACTATAATGACAATTATATTCTTAAATTACTTGAGCTATTGTGAAAATGGGTGAACATAATTGGAATGACATTGGAATGTTTTTATATCTGTGACTGTGACTATGACTGTGGAGTGCATACATGTTTTGTATTGCAAAAAAAGAGGAAACTAGTGGATTCATTTAGTTCTTTACTTTAAGCTTTTACTTTCAATTTTTTTTTATTGTAAATCTTGGCTGTAATGTTTCAAACCTTTGGTGCTTTCATTATGCATATTACAATTATGTATGTAATACATATATCATTAATGAGGGGGTTGTCCAAAACCGACCTGTAGCAGACAGGATACAAGAATACTTGTGTTTTTGCCTCTCAAACCTTGTATTTGTGAGGTGCCTTGCAGCGTATCCATATGCTGTACATCTCCCCAGTCCACATGGGGGCAGGAGTGTATGAACTATACTGAACTCCTGATCTTTCTGAAACCAATTGGAACCATTCTACCATTTATGCTGACACCCCCCCCCCCCCCCCCCCTTCTTCTCTATTAGGATCTGTTTCCCCTTGTCAAGAGTGGGCTTTGGATTTTAATAAAAAGAGGAAGGCAAGTCATTTGTGAAATACAGTACGGCTGTTCGAAATGTGATATTATGTCACTCTAATTAGGCCATATCTGTAATGGAACTTTGGCAGCAGGGGGTTGTTTTTCAATGTGTTTACTTCCGAACTATACCACTGGAGTAGGTGGAAAAAGCAGCTGGGGTGAGGGAGTTTGTGAGACGGCTGGCTGTACAGAAGTGTATGGCAATGATTCTGAAATGGCCCCTTTGAATGCGTTCTGTGGATCTTGGCATTCAGCTCAGGCTCCGAGCTGCTATCAGATGCCGTGGGAAGATACTAGTGAATGCAGGAGATTAGTCATTCATTTAGTCATCTTCCCTCCAATTTCCCATTGAACGTTTTCTGTCACCACATACCAGCCTCATGATCATAATGATGAAATCTTTATTTTGTCTGGCAAGTTTCTGCCTGATTACACTTAATGAGCAATAAATGATTTATCACTCAAATGGATCACGCTAGATCAGTCAGATGGACTTTAGACACATTCTAGTTTGATGTAGACCATTAAATCCCAGTCATCTTAATTGCGCTACAGAATAACTGGAAGAATAATTGCTTTTAGGACATGGGTTTTCCTTGATAAACAGCATGCATTTGAATCCTGTGGTGTTTTTGCCGGAGAGAAGAAATCGGACGCAACTAATTTGAATACACATAAAACAAACATATTTTCTGTTAGCATTCTATGTGTGTTCTCTTTTGTCATGTGTCTTTTGTCTCTCTGTTCAGCTGTTGCCCAACCTTGACATCTATGCCTGGACAGAGGAAGATGTGGTTAGTATCAATATAATTTAGCCTTTTTGAGTTTAACTTCAGAACTCTGATCTACGCTACATCACTGCCAATGATTGCTCATGTTTGCCCATTCTCCACCTACAGCACTTTTGGATGGAACAGATCTTTGGAGCAGGTTGTGTTTTTTATGATATACTTGCTGATAATATTGCTCACAGTAGCCCAAACAGTTAACAACTTTACCATCATTTGTGAACGTATTAATCAATGTTTGCATTCATCGTCCACGACTCTTAGGGGAGGGTGCGTGTGACATGCAGTGTTATGCCGACCTCTTCAAGGAGAACCACATAACTGGCCAGAGGCTGCTGCTGTTAACGGAGACAGACATGAGGGACATGGGAGTCAAATCAAAGGGCCATATCATGCACCTTAAGGTAATGCTCAGAGAAACCCTACAATGCACCCAAGCATCCATCTTTTTTGTCAATAATAGCAATTCACCTATAAATCACCATGTTACTAAATAATATTGTAGTTGCTACGTTCCTCTTCCCTTCTGACAGAGTAAGATTGAAAAGCTGACCCATGACTATCTCGGCCTCGTCCATTTTCCTCCATTAATGAAGGTAACATTTGCATTGAAGTTTATTATATGCTGCTTGAGTTGTTGACCATTGCAATGCATTTAGTGTGTGCATCTTCCATTTGCAGGATGAGTGGGCTGAGGAAGGGGACGAGAAGAAGATTGTGAACCTAGAGCTAGTGTTTGGATACCATTGGAAAGCAGGCAAAGACTACTTGGTAAGTTTGTAATGGAATCCAAGCTTACCGAGCATGAGAAATGGTAGTTTCTCAAGCAATAAAAAAACAATTTTAGAAAAATTATAATAATAATATTAGTGTCCTTAACAATATTGATTTTATAAGCTATGTAACGTCTATCAACATTATTGGTTGAAGCCCCTTTGCACTTTTTGCCCCGATGCTGTTCCACTTCTGACGGTCTCTATCTGACCACAAAAAAAAGGCATTTCATGAGGGGGTTGAACAAGTAGGTAAGAATAAGAGTTTGAAAGACAAAAATATACAGGCAGGTAATGAAGCAAAAGCTTTTTCACCCATTAAAACTTAAAGAAAATGGATAGCTATACATTGGATTGATAGTGCCCATACATACATATAGTTTAGTTGAGATATAACATTGTGTTAAATTACAGTTGGTCCACAATTTTAAAAAGATACCAAACATTGCCTAAATGCACCAGCCCATAAATGTCTGTGTTTTCATATGCCAATATTTATCTAAATTATATTTGTAAAGTACATCCGTTATTAACATGGAATTTCCATATAGATAGATGCCCACTTTGAAAAATAATTCAGAACCATAACATTTAACTAGTCTGTACAAAAAGTTTCTAGAATATACAAATTCACATGTTATTATTGTTGTGGTCTAGTTTAGCTATCACAAGGTAAAGCTGGCCTTTCTGGTTCTCTCACTAGAGATGCCATCTTGATCAAACAGATATTGACCACTGTTACACCAAGCACGCTTTTCGTTCACACCGCATCTTACTTACAACAGAATCAGAGGAATAAATATTTCATCTACAGCCATGCACCACTTCCACCCCCACTTGCTCACAGTCCTTTGTTAGGGTCTCAAACGGTGGAGAAAGCCTGGCTCTCCACTTGCTGTTTGAATTTAATCAGAAATAGCCCATTTAGCCAGAAGTCATTTTCTTTTTAAAAGGCAAATGTTATTTAATCTTTCAGCTGTTCATTGTCCCATCATAAATAGTCCCCTTTCAGTGCGTTCGGCAGGGCTAAAACGAGCCTGCTAATTGCCTCCCATTTCTTCTGACATGTGGTGGTTTAGTGGGTAGAAAACACAGCAGGGAGAAGGAAACAGGAGGCTGAGAAAATGAGAGCTAATTATTTTCCCCTGCCTGGTGTCAGGTTCCGTGTCAGCCTTGTTTTTACAAACTGGAAGGTTTTTTGCACTAAATAAAACAAACCCGTACTGCGTTTTTTTTCTTCGCCCCTCTTTGCTGGCCGTGTCATGGAAGCAGCTGCACTTCTCAAAGACAAAATGAGGGCCTGCGATTGTGCGGCCACCATCTGACAGCCACTGAGGGTCCCCTACTAATGAGCAGATCACCGTGCAGCCAAGTGAAAGGTGCTGAATTATGTATGAGTTGTCATTAGACGCACTCGGGTCCTGGGCATCATTACGCGACATTGTTTCTGCTGGAGTGATTAGAGTAGCGTGGACCAGGGAGCCCTGGTGCGCCCGGCCAGGGCCGCCACTGGGCCCGACACGGGGCCACTGGTGTGTCTCTGAGCCAGAGGCTTGCTGGCTCTCCCTCCCTTTGAGCCATTTCCAGCCCCTGGAGACCAGGCAGGAGAGGGATGCGACTCCTCTGACGAGTGTGTTACTGCCACTCCTCTGATGTCTTCCTCTGTGATCCCCACACAATAGATTGGCCTGCACAGTGAACCCTATGTGGTTAAGCAGTGACCTGCGGCTTCATAGCTGGGGTCTAAGGATCGGTACAGTCATTACTGCTTCGTCAGCATGCAATATGCAGGAGGAGAATGGGAGTGGGAGAGACGGATCACCCACATTTGTGAATCCTATTGTACAGATTTGATCTGTGTCATTCATACATTGAACTGATGGAACTAAGTGTGTTTCCACCTAACTGGAATAACAGCATATTATCTAACTGGTCGTGCCATCTAACTTATTACCTTGTTTAAGCTTTCTGAAAAAACATTCATAAAAATAGCTGTTCTTATTTATTTTTGACCGATATGCATACATTATGTGAAAATGAAACATATGTATACTTCTTTCTATTTGTTATTTATATTATTCATTTATTAACAAAACTTTGTAATTTTTGGGGGGATTCTTAACATATAAAATATTATAAAATGCGAAGGAAAACTTTCTCCGATCAGGCAACAGAGGTTTCTTAATTCAGGCAATTTGTAATGAATGATACAAAATACCATAAAAAAAATTTTTGGGTGTGTTTTATTGAATAGTAAATTTGTATCATTATTATTATATTGTGTATTTGTAAATAGTAATAAATTGATTTGAAAGGGATACAAGTTTTTCCATTTCCAACACAAAACCTCTAGGTTGTGCTGTTGGTTTATGTACAAGTGTAGCCAGTTCTTCAACACCAACAGTGATTTTGAACTTCAAAAGTTAAAGTACATGTGTCTTGGGGCAGGACTGAATAGTACTTAATAACTCACCATTGCTCACAGTGTCCACTCTTTCACAGGACTGCAAATGGAAAATGTACATCGAACTTGATGGAGACGAAGTTGCAATAACATACATTAAGGATGTCACCTTTAATGCCAACAGACCGGATGTGGACGTCGTGAAGATGACCAAGGTGGGACATTCAGCCCCTTTGTCAGGCCATCATGAGCTGAAAGGATTGTTTCAGATTTAGTAACTCGATGTCATTCTGAATACCTTAAATTTGTTTAAAACGTTATTAAAAATAAATCATTCTAATAACTAATAACTTTGTAATATATACCATTATCTTCTCATTTCAGCCTCCATTTGTTATGGACAAATGGATCGTCGGAATACAGGGAAACCAGGTCATGGACTGCATTGTCAATTATGAGGTTGGTCACAATGGCACATACAAACAAATACATATATATATATATATATATATATATATATATAAATATTCTGAAAGCCCTTACTTGTAAATAATTGTAGGTCTGTTCTGCATGACCACATAAAAGATAGCAGTATATTTGTATGATTAAATGTGTTTCATATATTTTTCAATGAATATGACAGGCTGAGGTGAGATCCCCAAAGTTCACCCGACACAGTCATGCAGTGAGGTGGAATCCAAGTGGTGGACAAGATGAGATAAAGACTGTAGAACTGGTCATAGAAACAACCCAGTTCTGTCCAGAGGGAATGCCTAGGAGCAGGTCCAACTCTGGTAAGCTAACTGTACTGCCTGCATGTGTTTACAGCAATATAAGTACACCTACACTCATAATTCCCCGTTATAGGCTGGTTGCTGTCCCTTATTTATCTGTTTTTCTTTTCCACTGAAAATGTTTGTTGCAGACGTTGATCCTAGATGGATGTACAAGCTGAGGCTGAAGCAACTGAAGAGCCAGTTGGCTCAGCAGCCCGCTCAGACTTCTTCTGGTGGCAGGGACCCCACTACCCTTCCTCACTTCCTGTCTGTGTATGGAGACCAGGCGTCTTCATATGCCGCTGCAGTGCAGCGGTCTCCCAGCAGCCGGCCTCACTCTCCCTGGAACGACTCCCGCAGTTCTTCCCCTAACAGCCTGTCGGCCAACATGTCCCTTCTCCACCTGGGGTCAAAGGGCAGCAGCCCCTCCAGCACCACCTCGGAAAGTGCATCCGAACGTGAGCGTCCTTTCAGTGCCGGGGCAAGGCAGGACTACCACAGACACAGCTATTTTGGGAACACACTGACTGTGACAGGGAGGGGAAATGATAAAGACACGTGGACACCACATAGGACCAACCTTAGGACCAATAGAAACCCTCGTCAACCTGCGAGGCCTCGCTTTAGTAGTTACAGTGCTGCAGCACCACAGGACAACCCCAGGCTAATACCTGGCATACCAGCCGTGGAGCAAAGGCCCACAACAGAAAGAGAGGACGGTAAAGTTAGTGAGGGCGGGTGGATCAAAGTGGAGCGGCAGAAAAGGTTACCAAAGCCAGAGATTAAACCAATCAGAGGTCGAGGGCGGAGAGGGGGGAGGGGTGGTCGTGGTGGTCGAAACTAAAGATTGCAGTTACAATATTACAATTGTTTTTGTACACTATCAATAATATACTGTCAGTGACAAGTCACACTCATAAAGTAACTCAGATATGTTCACAGCAAGGAATGGAAAGGATTATGCACCTTCCAACAGCTGAAATGAATAATTGGATATGGTCTTTTGTACATTTTTTTTTTCATTGGACCCTCCAATCATACTGGACATTACTTCTGTTCTGTGTATACATATAATATTGTATTTATTGTCATTATTACCAACACAATTGATTTTGAATCATTATTAATTGTATTCATGTTTTCATAATGTCTGAAAATAAAGTACATATAGTAAGGCAATTTGCAGTTGGCTATAGATTAATCATATTTTTGTTTTTCTTCCTTTGCAATCCTGCCTAAGATTTTTACCCGCGCTGTATTCAAATGAGCTTGTAGAATATTCGCGCCATGTTGAAGAACATGAAAGGCGCTGCATTCCTTTCTTACATGTGAATATATTTTACCGGTATTTGTAAAGTTTTTTATCCAAGAAATATATGATTTATTCATAAACACAATTTTTTGTAATTTATGTTTTGATTGCGTGTACATGTTTTGGAAACATAATATTTTATCTTAGTTTCAACATTAACACATTTATACAGCTTTCAGGACTATAGAGTGGCGCGGGAAATCTGCAGCCTTTTCTGCTGCAAAGTTGCAGTTCAAAGTGCATTGTCCAGACGTGCTGCAGAGGTGTAGGAGCTTTCACCAAGTGTAGGCTATTAGTTAAAATTGCAAACGTTTATCAAAATGCCTTCCCGCGCAAAGGTAAGAAACAACACTACACTATTTTAGGGCATACAAATGACCCGTTAGATGTAACCTTATTTTCGAACTTTAAGCAGCATTTAAGTATGTTGCTATACTTTTTTTAAGGTTATTGACATTCAAATGCATTTTCTACCGGCTCAAAATAGTTTACCATAGAATTACATTTAACTGTATGAATGCATTAATACATATACGCCTATAATGGTGAAAAACATGTTAAGGTTATAAATTCAGGTGTACAAAGTTATGCTTAATATACATGCATTTTTGCTGTGAACACGGTAAGTATATAATTTTTTAGTCAGTGACCTCATGAATACAAACTATTCTAACTTAAGTATCACCTTTAGGCTCCTGCATCCCAGCCTCCATCCACCAGGATGAGTTTGAGGAGCTTCCGGAATGTCCCTCTGGTGCCCATGGATACATCCTCTTCTGATGACAGCTGTGACAGCTTTGGATCTGATGGAGGCCATGCAAATACGGTACAATCATGTTTCCCCTAATTATAATCAGTATTTGACTAGCACGTGTACGCTGTGCTGGGTTTCTCAATGGATTGTTTTGATTCCAGAGGAATAGTTTGAATCCAGTCAAGAGGACGGTAAACAAGGCCAAGGTGTTTGAGGCTACATCAGAAGAGGATTCGTGCAGCGGGTTTGAGGACAACGACTTCAGTGAGGACAACGACTTCAGTAGTCGCATGAGTGCTATGGTGAGTCCTAAACACAGTATGTAACATTGCCACTGAAAAGGAAATGTATGTGACTTAGTTATAAACGTCCTTGTGTGGTCCATTTCAGCACGTGGAGCCTCGTCGGAGTGGCCGCAGGTCGCACACCCTAAAAGTGGCCATGAAGTTCCCTAATAAGAAGACGGTAATCCAGAGGCAGAGACCCGTGTCTGAGCCCCTGGTGAAGCCTCAACAGCCCAAAGAAGAGACAGTGTCTGATGAAGGGGAGAATTTTCTAGTCCAGCGAGCCCTAAGCATCCAGCAGAACAAGGCAATGGTAGGGTGTCTTTATGAGTGGGTCGTGCGTTATGTTTGTTTACTCTTTAGTGGCACACAGACTATTCAAACTAGTTATTAACAGCTCAACTTACTTATTCTTCTCTCTTCTCTGATCCTTTAGCTTGCTAAACTGATGGCAAATCTGAGCAAGGTTCCGGCATTAAAGGTAAGGAAACCTCAAGTCGATATGATAAGCTTCAAATAGGGCATTATTTTTGAGAAAGTGAAGCTTTTTGCTTGCTAAAGATTTGCAAGGCTTTTATTGACTTCGTTGTTTTTGTTTCAGACTCCACGTTCAGAACGCCATTTCAGACCCATGCGACCCAAGTTGTGTTCAGATCGCGACATTCCAGTCCTCACTCGCTCCCGCAGCCTTGTTGATGGACCCCCCATGCTCCCTTTGGAAGAGGAAGAGGGCTTTGAGTATCGCTTGGTGCGCAGGAACCGCTACTATATGGAAGTGGATGAGACGGTGAGTGTCAACTGGCAAACGGGCATGTACAACCGCGCTCGGTCTATAGTAGGAAATTTTTTGGGGGGGAAAAATCGTCTGGGCCAAAAATTACGATTATAAATCGTCAGGAAATTGGATTTATACAACGTGTTCATGGGCAAAACACATTCACGCTGAAGGCACGCCCACAGTTTAGTAAACAAACTAGTAGCTGGCTAGCAGTAAGCGAATGCTTTTGCGTAATCTCCAGTAGACTGAAATAGCTTAATTTCAAAATGAGCCAAATCATCCTTGCAAACGACGACATAAACAAGATAATTAAAAAAGACGTTTTTTATATATATATATATATATATATAATTTGACAGCACACAGGGTCCATCTGAACAAAGCTTTAAGTCAACACCAGACATAACATAATTTATATATAATCGTGACAATAGGAATGGAGTGATTTAGAAAAATGTATCGCGAAAAGTCATGTTGTCCAGCCCTAGTGAATAGCCCCAACAAACTCGGTATCTGTGACTCCATTTTAGGACCAGCCACGCCAGCCTAGACGCAGTGGTGCTCTGGCCATCCAGCATATTGTTCGCCCTGTGGAAGAAATCACAGAGATGGAGCTGGGTCGCATCTGCTACAGCGTGAGGCAGAAGGTCTACAACCGTGCTGCCGTACGTTTTCGGTTATCCGTAGAGCAGAACTCTAAGTTCACAATGATTCCCCATTAAGCCTTTGTGAAGTGCTGGCTCAAGTCCTAACGTGCCATTCTTTGGTCCTTTCTCAGGGGTCCACTTGTCATCAGTGCCGGCAGAAGACAATCGATACTAAGACCAACTGCCGTAATCAGGAGTGCGTTGGTGTGAGGGGTCAGTTCTGTGGTCCCTGTCTCCGCAACCGCTATGGAGAAGACGTCCGAGACGCTCTGCTGAAAGCAGTAAGGACCGCACTGTTCTCTGGATCTACTGGTCTCTAACGCCACAGACCGTGACTGTGTTCTGAATCGCCTACTACGCATATTTAGCACGTCAAGGATGCGTGGTGTCTGATTCCCACCACAGCACATGACTTAATAATGAATAATAACTGGATTATCTTTCTGTGTGGCAGGATTGGCTGTGCCCCCCATGTAGAGGGATCTGCAATTGCAGCTTCTGCAGAGCACGACAGGGCCGTTGTGCCACTGGAGTGCTGGTCTACCAGGCTAAACACCAGGGTTATGATCATGTCCACGCCTACCTGAAAAGGTGAATCCCTTGATGTGCTGTATAAGATTATTATAATGTGTTACTTGAGTCTAATTCACATGGCTACAGTTTGAATGGGATATTAATAAATGAAGTCACAGTGACTTATGAAGCTAAATATATTTCTCTCGTCTTGGCAGTCTCAATAAGAAATTGGAGGAGGACCAGTGAAGAAGTAGCTGAAATCGTTATATCTCCCTTGCTGACACAGGATCTGGATAACCTTCTTTCTCCTACGTGGCAGTTTGTTTTTTAAATAGTACACAGATTTTTAAATGATATGAATTAAAGTTTTTACATTGTTTTAAATGTATAAAGTTCCACAACTGACTTTCTTGAAATAACCTTCTGAGAAAACTTTGTGTTCTGGAATACCGGACTGCAACACATTGTTTGTGTTGAGTGTTTTTTAATGTTTAACTTTCTTAAAAGTACTTTCATACTTTGTTTCATACTAGTTGTTTAGGTGCTGTTGTTACCTAAAATATTTTGTATCACAAGACTGGATTTGGCTTCTGTAGACTTCAGTATCTTTCCACTGCGTATCTTTCCACTTCTGTTTTCAACCATTGTTCCATGGTGCAACTGAGGCTGTGAAAAAGGGCAAGGGAGGAGGAGAAGGTGAGGTTGGTTGCTCTCCCCTTCCTCTGCACATGAGCAGTGTGACTCTACTACAGTGCTTGGTTAAATCCTTCATTAGATAACTGTCACTAATGGTGTGGAAACAATTAGTAGACTGTAATGGGAATTTCATACCTGTAAATCATTTCATCCTATTAAAGCACTTTCTTGCCTTGCGTTCATGTTATTTGTTCTTTTCTGTAGTTGTACTTGCAAACAGTACAGTAATGTACACGGGTATCACTCATGGGAATGGGACATGGAATCTTTTTCGGTTGAGTGGAAATTTTCAAGAAATGTCATGAAAGAAGCTTTTCGTGGTGTCTGCCCAGATGTACTTCATTTGACCTGCACCATTTCCAGACAGCCTGTACTCATTTACACAGACAGTGACCTCAAATTATATTCCATATTTACATGGTTTTGTCTTACTAATTGGACAAACTGTTTCTTTGCCAAGTCTATTTCTTCAAACATTATTTGTAGTAATATGAGACAATGATTTTGAATATATTAGTAAATGATTCTGTTTTACATCTTAGAAAATGTTGCCTATGAAAGGGTACTATTTGCAGTAGAAAAGGATGTGGGACAGATGGAATATAATATTTTAGTTTCTTCTTCCATATCAAAAGTCATCAGCAAGAAAATATAACTTATTTTTTTCTGAAGATATTTTACTTTTCACTTTCAGAATCGAATATTCCAAAAGACTATTAGCATAATAAAGATGCACTTGAAAATACTGGTATTAAATACCAATGATCATCCACTTTGGGGTGATGAATATTTAAGGAAATAATTGTTTACGACGCTCAAGCATCGAGCTGATCTGGTAATCAGGCTATGAAATACAATATTTATTCATTAGAGCGGATTTAATGAGGCCTTGCGGCGCTAATTATGAAAACCAGTGTAGCAGTAAATGAGTAGCGCACGGTGGCGTGCTGGCGGGTACCTGTAAAGAGGGACGGGGGGTTGAAGTGCCCAGAGTGCCATGGCACACTGAGCCGCAACACGGACCTGGCAGTGGCTGTTCAGCCCACAGCTATCCATCAGCAGACCCAGAGACAGGCTATGCAGATGGGCCCCCACAGCCAGCCCTCCATGCTCTGCTGTCCCTCGTTCGACACTGCAGGAATTAGAGACGTACTTATGACAACCTTGTTAGCCACGCAGGTGATGTTTTGGTGTATGTTTATTTGTGAGCAGTGTGACTGGAGCAACTGTAATTCTGTGGTATTCACGGCCTTGCATGTTTTGAGATTATGCGCTGACATCCCACAGTCTTATTCAGATTTGACTGACATTTGTATTTATTTCTTTTTGGCTGCAGGGTGACAAAATTGCTGTTAATGTCCTGCAGGTGTACAGTAATTGTCTCAGTGCCAGAATAAAAGCTGAATAGTCTACATTGCACACAGTCACAATATGATCTGCGGGCACAAATCAACAGATTAATTATTATGTGGAACAAAACGTTTAGACCTCTGCGATAAACATCCTTTTGAGCTTACTGCTAAATAACCAGCTTTACATGTCACCTTCAGCCATTTCAATAGTGGCCACATTTCTTTTTTTAATAGAGTGTAGCATGAATTACAAAAACAACAAATATTGAATAATATATTTAAATATATTAGAAGTATATAACAATGTTATAAGTGGCTAAAGAGCCAGAATAATCAGAAGGCAAAGAACCAAGGAAGTAGAAGTTCACTGCAGTGATCTTCCTTTTTGATCATTTCTTTAGCAGACAGGTTTCCAGACGAGAATCTTCCTTCGCCCCTGACCCCCGTGTCCAAGGAAGTGGAATGGAGAGAGTGCTGTTGATGCACAGCAAGTGACTCTGGGTGGCAGGAGGCTTATGACATGTTTCTTACCTCCCCACTCCATCCTGGCCACTGATGGAAACAGCAGTTTGGTCCAGGTGTCGGGGACATTATCAAGGAAAAAGGCTGCCTGCAGTTGCTCCATCTTTGAGGAAATTGCCAACTCACCCTAACAAAGGAAGCCATAAGTGCACTCGCTGCTGCCTTCAAGGGGAGCGTGATAAGATGGACGTTATAAATAGAGAATTGTTCATGGAGGAGGAGAGGAGACATCTCAGCCAACTGAACTTGATAATTCTGTTATCCACGCATGCTTGCTAAAGCTGCATGTTTGGTGCATTTGAGACTAGAATTATGTGGATAGATATATCAGTGTTTAAATTCTATTAAGGAATTGTTAAACCATTTAAAAGAGATTTGAAATATGACAAAAAACTCAAACAAACTCAAGTCTCCCTTCTGATGTAGCGCAATACTCTAACACATAAAGACTAGCCAATATACCTTTTTATGTACATAAATACTGATTAAAGTGAAAACAACATTGTCTGTGCTCGAAAGAACACAGAAAGATTTCTCACACCTGTCACTGAGTGTGATCAGAGCTGTTTATCTCTGTTCCTGAAGGGGGAGCTCTAATACAGACAACTTACCATCAGAGAGCGGACACGTATATGCTTGAGGCTTTAGTTTTGACAAATGTTCATGAGTAGTTCACACATTTTTTTTGCTTCCTATGGTATTACATACTCTGATCGGAGAGATTACCTTTAAAAACAACTGATGCATTTGTGTATTTTTAAGGGATGTACTATTCTGCAAAATATGTTATGCCCTGACTTATCAAGCCTTAAAGTTGTGGCCTCTTCGATACAACTGGATTTCCGCAACTATGATGATGACATTGTATGTGTGCTCAAGCCTTGTGAAACTTCATTAAATTCTTGAGAACGTTTCGAGAGTCCAACAGCATACTTTGGCTCTTAGTCACAGGGAGGGGGTAATTATGCAGGACAAGGCCATAATGTGTAAATCTAAAAAGGGCTGCAGCCTACCTTAAGTGAGAACTGGTACATTGGATTGATTTTTATTGAGATCATACATTATGAAGAGGGGCATGGGGGAGCATACAGCCTTTGAGGTGGCTGGTGCTCACGTGCTTCATTAATTTTTACTTCATTAACTTTCTCCTTCCGGAGCCTACAACATGCACTTCATTGCTGGTCGTGAATCCAAAGCACATGCAAATGGACACTTCTACAGCTTTCCGCGGAGTGGATACACTAAGTAACACTGTCAAAACAAATCAGTAACACAAGCCGAATACCTGCACCTCCGAGTCATCAGCATTTATGGGTTAGGTCACTCAATTTGACCAATGTCTGCACAGAAAACGCCTCTGAAACAAAATCGTTAGTTCAGAACAACAACATCTGAAAAAAATAATATAATGATGTCTGTATTAAATTATGTTATGAAATTGTTTTTATTTACCCTTCAGAATGATAAGCAAGATCTATACACACACATCAAGCTGCAGCTTTTTAACTTAAGTTCTTTCTGAAATGTGCATGAACTTAATTTAAGTATGAAATGTTTTTTTTTATTAGTTTTTGTTTGAGTTCCAATTGCTCAATTATATGTTTGTCTATGTCATTGTTTTTACAGAACACCATTGAGAAATGTTCTTTTTTATTTCAGAACAATCAATAATCATAGACTTTCCCATCCGATGCAATACTGTTTGTCACTGGAAACAGGCATACACACCAGATAAATATGTTTTTGTGTCATAAATACAATTTCTTTTTCAAAAGCATTTACTGTATGCACAAAGAGGCACATCATCTTACACTTCTTAGAGGACCATTTGTTTAAGATTAAAGTGTTAAACCCAACCATATCAATCAGTTATAAAGGCACCTATGCGTGCCACTCTCTCCTGTAACATACAGTAGATCCATTAACATGATGACTGATTGCAGGGAGGACGGTTAGAGGGGAGCGAAGAGAGGAAGTGTGACTTCACATGGGAAGGCAGTGCTGGGGGCAGCAACATACCCTCAACTGTTGAAATAAGTAAAGTTAATCGTTTTTCAACAGTTTTACCAGCATCAGTGATAAATGTTCTGCAATGAACTTGTTGAAAAGAGGGCAAAATGCAGAAAACATACTGCACAGTGTTGTTCAAAAATGTTCTGTAGTTTATACTTCACATGTATTATGTTCATCGCTCATAGAGCATGAGACTAGAACACATAACATGAGCAAGCAATGAGAAAAAGGTTCTCCTTCTGAGGCAGTACAAGACTCTGAACACGTTTCTGCATTTCAAACAGGTTTACGACAACTGTCCTGAGGTGGGGGACATCTGTTTTATCACACGAGCTGAACCGGTTGAATTAAGTATTCTGAAAATCAAGCTCAAACACAACATTTGGATTTGCCTCCTCAAAGTAGAATGAATTGGAGCAAAAAAAAATGAAAGAAAAAGAAAAAAAAAAGCCTGAAGACAATTAGCACCAGAGATCACTCTAGAATCTTAAGATTATTTTCACCACTTAAAAGCACATGGTTTGCATTATTTTGGGGAAGCAGAATGAGAATCACTTGACTGGATTTGATTTGGTCTCCTTAATCTGCATTTCCTTTAACATGCCTTTTTTCTGATCCAAAATGTCAGTGTTGATAAGCTCCAGCTGGCGTAAACCACTACGTGTCATCCCACAGTTGTATTATCCTTAGACTGCCTGTTCCCATGGATCGGCTCGAGTGATAATGAAACAGACTTGCATAACTCTCATGGCGTATTACGTTTGTGTTCAATTGTTTTAAATTTATGTCGCACTAATTGCTTCTGGATACATCAATATGAATTAACTAATATTCTAGACTTTTTTGTTTGGATATTGAATATATCTACTTAAATGTTTTTTAAAATGTCCTACAGGCACAATACTGTTTTTTTATTCCCTGTGACATCCCAAAGCCATGCTCATTTAAATAACACATTACATTTTTGTTGAGGGATAAAAAAGCTGTAATTGCAATATATTACATTTAACCCTGGAGCTGGGTGCCTAACTAAACATGCTTTGGCTGGTTAGGCTTCGACACAGAGGAACTGTCTGGCACACAGATTGAATTTGTTCTCTCTGGAGTCAAAGGCAAGAAAACAATTAAGTGTCGGCTGCATATTTCAGTCTGTACGACTTGACACAGTTTTTCACATCACTTGGGCAATTGTCTGCAGAGGGCTATGAGACAAAGTCATTATTTCCAATGTCTCATAAAGACTGCGTTGTCATTTTCCTTGATTTTGAAACATTTCAATTAAGAGCTCTGATGGAGATAATAAACATAATGGCGTGAGACTTGCAGTGTATTCTTTTGTCCTGTCAGGCTCGTGACTGTTGCCAGGCCAGACACGGAGGAGAAGCCGGTGCCCGAGGGGCTTGTGTGTGTCCCCATTCTTGTGCGCCCCTTCCCCTCCCCAACCTTTGCCGTTCATTGGGAGTCTAGCCCTTTCAAAACAAGGTGAAGTTCAGCAAAGTTTCACCGTAGCGATGATCAAACAGAGTCACATCACTTATGGTGCTGGGTGACGGGGGCAGTGAATACAGATCAGCTTTAATTGTGGCGGGCCTTACTGCCACTGTCTGTCAATCTGAGTCTTTGAATTGGAGGAAATTTGCTCTGTTCATTCTGTTAAATGATGTATCCAATTAAACGCGTTAGAATTCATGATCTTCAGTCAAGGTTAAATGAAAGCAGTTACTCCTGTCAGTAGGTGATTAAATGCTGCCTACATCAGGCACATTTGGTGCAAAATTAAAATTTTCGGTCTAAAGCATGAATCTTTATTCATTATCTGCAGTCCTGCTGTATAAATGCCCTGCACATTTGCGCTTAATCACCATGTTCATTTTAAATCTTGCTTTAGTCTCTTTATTAAACGGAATCTCAATACTCAAACTACAGTGTTTTACATATTCAGGTGGAATTATGTTCAAAGACATTTTCTTGCAACCAAGATATCAGAAAGATAAGATCTTTTTACTTTGTTCATCTTTATGAAAATAATTTGCAGATGGCATCCCATGATAGTTCAAGAAAACGCTGGAAAGATTGGACATCTTTGAAATATAGGATTTGAAACTACCAACCGAACGTTCTCTGGAGAAGGGAGGGCGGCAGCCCTTTTTGACAAAAATAGTCAGGGAATTAATTTTGCGTCCTTAAGATGAATAGTACATGCCAATGTATTAATGAGCAAAACATGAACTTGTGGGTAAGTTTCTGTGTGTCCCTGATAAATGTGATGTAGCTGGTGGTGAGGGGCATACTGAGTGACTAATGAGGAGTCTCCTGGGATGGGGTCTGGTATCCTCTGGGGGGACAGGAGGCCACCGTCTAACACACCAGCACGGGACAGAATTAGTGTCATGGTCTACTCGGGTAGATGCTAGACAACACACACCCATTGCTGCTTTGTGACCATGGTTATATTGTGGCTGGTAAAGCAATGGTTGGCCTTATTATATTCATTATTCATATTTTTTGTAAATTAAAATCCTTTTAAGTATATTGTTTTAATAATATATAAACAATATGCTCCAAATTATATTATGATATAAAGCTGAAGCCTTGATTCAGCAGGTAGAAGATGATACAAAATCTTCTCAACCAAACAACAGCATAACATTAGCCATTTCCCCTTCTGGTCTCTGGTGCATCCCAAGTACCTCCCAAGTCTGTATCATACCTATAAGTCTGTAGTCTAATGTCAACAGTATTATATGCAGTGAAACACATCCAGTTCCATGAATAATTGTATTGGTTGTCCTTTTGATAGTGCACGTATAAAAATCACTAAAGATAGTTTAGTGCATGTGTGGGGACGATGGACATTCAGAGGAGAACAGAACACCACTCTGAGAATGTCATTGTTCTATGGAAAAAAGGGGAAATTCAGAATACAGAATCTTGATAGTTAATGATTATTGAAAAAACAACAGTAAACTATAGCTGCTTTTTCTATAGCTACTGTATAGGAGCATACTATAGTCTGGATAGAAAAGCAGCATATTTGAATGATTGCCAAATGCTTGAGCTACAGTCTTCCACAGGGGTGAATCATGAATAAATAAGGCTGTGCGTGATTACACCAAGGCTGTGCTCTAGCCACTGCTACCACTGGTACACACCACTCCCTGTGTAGAGACCATTCAGACTCTGGAAGGGAACCAAACACCAGCAGTTGGTCTCCTTTAAACAAGTCTGAGAAAAGTAGAAAAATAAATAAAGCCCCCAGCGTTCACTTTTAATGTATTCAATTAACTAGGGTCCCTCTAGAGAACTCCAGTGCACACTCAGATAAAGAGAGAGCATATCGCCTGGAGATGAATACGCTGAATGCACTCATTCTGAAGACCATGATTGGAAATCTTCCTCAACAGGTTCTTACTTAATTAAACTTCCCTTCATATGACTTTCGAGGAAAGATTGGGCGAGGCCCATTCAAAAGCCAGAGAAACTTTGTGCAATATGGCATTTTGTTTACACAGCCATTCATGAACTTGTAGGATCAGTAATAACTTCCACCATTGCTGTGCAAAGCAAAGGGAGCTTATATGAACAGCATATACAATTTCCAAACCCAATCACAGACAATTATTCCATGAAATTAAAGAAATTCTGCAGCCGTTAAGGCTGTGTGGGAGGGATAATCATCTGACAGTCATTACTGCACCCATAATAGCATTTAGAGACATTCATATACGAACATATTCCACTTGTTTCCTGCAGGAAATATGTGTGTTCACAATAATCAACCCAGCCATATCTGAGAAATACTATGCAGTGCATGAGCTTACAAAGAGCAGTGGAAATCATATCATATTCAATGTGTTCTTGGTTGAATGAGAAATGGTACTCGTTTTATCTAATTATCTCAAATATGTCTGGTAAGAATTCATTTAACATCCCTTTGTACCTCACTCTAATTTTCCGCCAGTCCCATTGTGTTTCAAAGCCCCTACAGAATTTCCTATCTATTAAAACCAATCTCATTTTACATTGCCTACATTCAACCTTTGCTACTTCATTTTTTTCCCCATAACAAATCAACTTAATCAAGCTCATTAAGTGTCATTATTAGCCATTTATTGTTATCTTTCCCAATGCACTACTGACAGGCACCATCCCGCCCACCCGTGTCCCCCTGACACCGGGCCCTTTGCTTGTCCTCGGCACCTCACACATAACGGTTCTGCACGCACTCATGTCTAATTGGCCCTCATTGTGTTTTGCTCTGCTAAGAGAAAAGAAATATGACAGCGCTCAGTTCCGGAAGTTTCATTTTGACTTTATCCCACAATCTTGGTTGAGAAATACTTTATCACCTCCTCTGCCTCATCAGCCACCCCCCCCCACCCCCCGCCACCCTCCCAAAAAAGTGTTCAAAAAGTATTTTATATCCTGTGAGTAGAGATATATATGCATCTAAAACATTATCTATAAAACATAATGCTTAAAACGGAGTTACCAAAAGCGGAAACAAGTCAAATAAGGGCCTAAGGAGTTGGGGTTGAGTAATAGGTTGTCTTTGTGCTCTAAGTAGGGATGAACAGAGAGCGGATGCTTTTTAAACACTGCGTGGCGAATGTATTTTCACAGCTGCCAGAATGATGGACAGAGAGGCTGGGAATTCCAGAGGAGCAGCTTGTTCCTACCTGCGACACAATAGCCCTGCGGTATGGCACCCAGGCTGCATAGAAAGGCTGGGGGAGTGAGAGAGAGAGAGAGGGCGAGAGAGTGAGGTGGGAAGTTTACCCCAGGGCAGGAGTTATTAAGTTTGTCTGTTGGACACACTTGGTTTCACCAGGGTGCTCGTCCCTCATTCATAATCGATGCTAATCGGGTCGGGGTTGACTGATGACAGAGCTTCCTGCCCTCCGCAGAATTAGTCCCTCGCTTTATCAAAGGACTCAAACTGCCTGCTAATTACACTCATTTCCTCCAGCATGAATTATTTATTTCCATTGTAAAAGATCATGGGCGATTGGGACGCATCCACAGTCTCCACCAACTTTGTAAAACTCTCTCAATACACTTCTGCGTTAACCTTGTGATGAAATGTCCCTGACATGTCTGCTATTTCTATTAATGTCTTTAACAATCAATGCAGTATATACTATTACAACACAAAATATCTTTCAACAATCCCAAAGCTATTGATAAACATTAAAGAGACATTTTCCAAGAGTCTCAAGAGTCTTCCACATACTTGCAAGCTAGACTTATGTAATTAGTGTGTCATTGATATCACTTCACAATAAAAAAAAAAATAGAAAAAGAAAAAAGGTGAGTGTCCATTTTCCACCATCCTACGGACAAGCATCTGTACCTTTCCCCCATAATTTATCTACCTTTATTTATTTAAATTAACAGGATGAATAGATTGTTTCAAATAACAAGAATTTGAATGAACTTTTGTAATACAGTCTGTATTGTGGTTTATGGATATATTCCATAAGTTCTGTCCTCCTCATCAAGCCATGTAGTCGCTAATTACACCTACTTAAGCAATTTGTTGAGGAAAAAAATGTTGTGCTTAATTGCATTACTATCTGGAAGGCAGAAATATGCAGAGCGAAAAAACGTATAGCAACGTGAGGGAATTGCTAATTAGAAGTGATATTTGGTTTGCATTACTAAGTAGCACAGTGAGACCCAATACAAACAGACAGGGGGCCAAAGAGGTTTACTTCTAATTCTGACTGTGTAATCAAACAAACACAGATGTCCAGATAAACAGCTGACAAGGCTTACAGGAAGAAAAGTCTGCAATGATCCCCCACACGTTTTAAAAAAACTTATTTAGTCTTCTGAGTTTTCTTCTTCACAACTGGCAGAGGGATAAAACTTCTGACATGTTCATGAACTGTTGGAGGCAACTTCGACCTCGTCTGTCTGCAATAATTAAGTGACAAGCCTAAAAAATTGTACAATGGCCCCATATGATTACACAAATTTAATATTCATGTGTAATATGTACTGTACAACATTTCAAAAGCTTGTATTTACAAATCAGTCCAATAGAAAATGTGCTCTAGAAGCCTGCCATTTTCTTTCTCAGCAAGGGTCAGCGCATAATAAGACTCCATTTCAGCTCACAATTTGAAAGTTTAATCAGACTTTCAAAGCTGCCATGCGAAAATGTCTTAAACAGAGGTCCCACTTCCCACAATAACACTTAAAATGTTCTTTTGTGTGGTTTTCTTGAACGAACAATAGCAAATTATGTGGGGTCGCGAAAAAAATCTTTTATAATGAATACCACATTTGCTGATTGCAAATAATTGCGTTAAGCGGCTTATTTGCCTTGGGTCGCTGAAGGTGACTCCAGTGTAACTAATATGAGGATCTGATCCCTCACCCTCACTGATGAGGCCTATTCACAGCTGTGCTGACCTGTGCCCCCTCCCAGCTCTGTGCACTTCACCATGATGAGGAGTGTGTTTGTCAAAGTTTTACTGCTATTACATGGCACAAAGCCCCCCACCCACCTCCCCCATACCTGGAGCTGGCTATACCGAGTAGCGGGCAGCAATCATCCAGTTGTGGTTGTGGCTACTGGCCCTTCATGTTGAGCAGGATGCTCTCAGCTTACACTACCAGGCCCTCTGTGTGGCATGTGAGTGCTGAGGGGTTTGTATTGAAAGTGTGGTTAGTACGGTTTGCATGGTTTAGTGCACATTGTGTACCATGTAATTCAATCAGAATAGAAAATGTCTGCTGGCAGATCAATTCCCCAAATTACAATGAACAAAAAAAGCAATGTAATATAATTTGTCCATTAATAGACACTGCAGACTAATATTTTTTCTGACCAACCTAAATGTTACATAGTAAGTGCTTATGTATTCTAAACAAACGTGGTAAACTAAATAACATTACATCGATTTTAGTTTGTGAATCGAACAGTTATTGAAATGGTCAGTGGAATGGTTGAGGTCATTGTATATGCTACAGAATTTGATCTTGCACAACGATGAATTACTACAATGATGAGCTTTCTCTTGTACAACCAACATCTGTTTATCAGCTTGAAAAATTCAACATGTTCCTTAGACTGAAAACGGCTGTCCATTATTCATGGTCTCATGCCATGAAATGTGAATCGGGCTGTACAAACAAATTGAAAACAAAACAACTTGATCTGTTTTGTTTCAGTGTTGACCTCTCCATTCAACTGTGTCCAGTAACAGTTAGCCATTCAGAAAAGAGTCTATGGACAGGCATCGCTTATTAGCTGTATTTTGAGCAAAAATACTGAAATAATTGTACACATTGTCCTCAATTTGAAAAGAATTACCTGGGGAAATCATCAAGAGAACAAAAAACCCCAAAATGTACAGACGCTACCATAATTACTTTAGGGTATCCAGTACTCTCTCATGGAGTGTATCAGTGTCCGCCATGTCTGGCGTCTGACCTGCAAATCATGGGTCACCCACTGGCAAACCAGGGACAAAATTAACACCTAACCAACATAGACTGTCCCATCAGTCCTCACAATACCCCAAATAGATTAATTGGTTAGCCAATGGGCTTACCAAAAACATCTGTCCAGCAACTAGGCTGGAGTTGCTGCCTATGGAAAAAGTGAGTTGTATTTTCCAATAAAAATTTTTATAGTTCACAGCTATTGATAAACTTGAAAACTTGAATAACTGCATAACAGCAGAAATACATCTTTCACACTTAGCTATTGTTTTAAAAAAAAAAGGTTTGTTTATGGAAGATTAATCAATTCCAGCAAATTGAAGTCAAGTAACCACTTATTATTTGTAAACCATTTAATATACTCTTAATCGAATAATTCATGATGGAGGAAAAGTTTAATCTTTCATTCATAGGTTTAGTGTTTTCTGATGGCATGTGCTGGACCATCATATCAGTGGTGATTAAAATAATGAGTGAATTGCAGAAGGGAATAAATATGGAAAAGTTTTGCAGTTCATATACAGTTCATGCATATAGTCTTTTCAGGAAGCAGAGCTTATTAGCTGGCCAACGGAGGACTGGCACCACGGCAGCATGCAATTAAGTGTCTCCATGCAGAATGAGCTTTTGGGTCAGGCTTAATGGGCAGAGAGCTAATAAAGGTTGGGCTGGCCAAGAGGGGAGGTGAGTCACCCTACTGGAGCACTGCAAAGGTGTTCTACCAGGAGAGAAGGACAAAGGCCACCATGCAGTCTCCCCGTTACAGCACAGGCTCTTTATCATCTTCCATCAGTGGGGCAAAGCCTTTTTTTCATCAGCATCAAGAAATCATGAGAGTCTTTTAATGGTGGGAATCTCAAAATCAGATGAGCCAAAATGTGCAGTCAGTGAAACAAAACATCAGTTACTTTAGATAGTAATTTACAGTCGATGTAGTATTTAAACAAAATATCAGTTCTTTTAGATAGTAATTTACAGTCGATGTAGTGTTTAGGCAAAGCATCATTATGGCACACATGTTAAAACGAAATAATATTTTTTTCTTTTTTTTAATAAATATTGTTTTTTTACGTAGGCTATCAAATTGTCCTGTATTTGTGTTAGTGTTTGACATAATCTCATTAATAGAAAAGACATCGCTGACAGTGTGACCTATGGACCTTTGAGTCCATGGTGTTCTATTAATGGAGAAAGATGAAAACATCAATACTTATTTACAAATGGGGTTCCTTGTCAGATTACTTGCATAGCTAATTGATTTCACAACCAAATGAAAAATGTATTTGGAAAACAATGATGACTTATGCCTAGGCTACTGTAGAACAGATGATGTGCTAGTTGCCTAATTAACAGCATATTATCTTTAAAAATAGTAAGGAAGATTTAAAAACCGATCAGAGTACCAAAATACAATAAAATAGCAGAGGATAATCGGGTATACACAACTACTGCACCTTTCTACTTGACAGTTCCAAAGCTATTTCCCAAGAAGCAGTGGAATAAATTCCCCCCGGTAGCCTAAATGTTATTATAGAGAACAGTCCCCCACGAAAAAACAACTGTAGAGGAGCAATCTACACAGACTCACAGTGACCCTTCTGCCGACCGTTTATCAGCTTGAAATGCTATTTCATGCATTAATACTCCACAAACCCCCAACGTTTCCAGTTCTAAAGCCCTGCGACTTATGATTACCAGTCAACTAAACAATCCCCTCTAGCCCCCGCCGACACATACCACTTTTGCTTGCCTCGCTCCAAGCTAAGGGCCCCTGCAGCTTTGGGGACGAGGCTGTCAGGGTAATGTGATGAAGGTGGACGCAGGACGAAGGAAGCTAAATCGTGGCTGGCGGATGACGTTCTTTGATTTTTAACCATTACAGAGTTTTCATAGAGCTGCAGTCAATTTATTTTATTTATTCTAATGAAGAGCATTAGGAGTGCCATAGTGTGCTGCAGCGCACATTGATCGCCTCGTTAATCACACTTTGCAGACACTCGCAAATCAAGTTCTAACAGCAAGCACTGAATCAAGGGCAATGAAGCATAAGCTCCTTCACAATTTATGATCTTTCAAATTGCATCTTTTCAACCATTAAATTGCAAGATACCATAAATTTTTATCCTCTCTACTTCTGTGCTGGTATTGATTCTGTCGTGTGAAAAATAGAATCGTAGTAAATTAAGGCAGTTAGACGGAATTTAAGCCTTGTCTTCAGAAAAGAAACTGAATGGTACAAGGAAGGCTGTTAATTTGCCATTGAGAACAAATACAGGAGTGATCAAATTTAAAAGCCCAACAGAGGTTTGAAAGACTTGGCTGTAAAAGGGTCCGCAGTAGTCCTTTGCAACCTTGATGTCTTTTATTTCTTTGGCCCTGAAATGCCAGTGCACCTTCTGGGTCTTTTATATGCCATGTTTTAAGATTAGACACCTGATGGGCAGAAGAATAGCTAAGCCTTGCAAGGTTTAAACTGATATGAATGGTGGTTACCGGTAGTACAAGTGAGAAAGAGCTCCCAGTGATGCCAGACAGTGTGGCTGGTTACCTCCAATGCTAAATCCAAGTCTCACAGGTCATGTCAAATGAATAGCCCAAGATAGAATGCATTTATTTTAGTGATGATATTTAAGACTTGAGAGAAAGAGATCAGAAGACATATGATCAAAGATATAATGACAGTCAAATAGCTTTCTGCACCGTTAAACCGAGGAAAGTTTCTTTAAATTTGGTCTTCAAACTTATAAACTCTTGTTCACAAACTTACAGGATCAAGGCATGGAGTGGCTATTACATTTAACCTGTGGAAATGTGAAATGGTTCTTACCTGCCCCATACTGTTTGCAGGAATTGTCATAATTGTTCCTAGATTACATCTCACATGCTCCGAGCTGTAAGGAACACACTTGTCGAACAATATAGTCAGATTAGCCCTTTGTGATTGAGCATGTCGAGTATCTATCCAGCTCATTACATAGCTAAGAAAAGAAACAAAAGCGCTGGTAAAGTAACTCAATTACAGCGATAAAGACAGGAGTGACAAAGCCAGTCCCTGGGTTCTAAAAGTGAAGAATTAACCTCTTCACACCTGAAGAACGGCACTTACGTTATGATTGAAACGCAGCGCATACTGTTACAGGTGGTCAGAAATAACAAAGCCTGCAAACTCCTTATCCAAACCCCAGTAATGTTTTGCACCTGTGGGCATCACGGGTTGACAGACATACCATGTTTTTCCTTATGTTGAAGCAAGCGATATCTCCATTAGTTATAGGGACTAAAGAATGACAATATGCAAATGATGGGTTTATTCCACAGCTGTTAAAGCATTGTTAAGAAAAGCTTTAAGAAAAAAAGGTGTTTATTAATTAATCCCAGTAGATTTGAATAAAACAGAGATGGGGCATTGAAGTGCACAGTTTGGCAAAAGTACCCAAATCAGGTTTGTGATTCTTAAAAAAACAAACGCCCCCCACACTAGCCGCTTCAGAGACAGAGGAGACATTAGCCATATGCCACTGTGCCAGGATGTGCTGGAAGTTGCTCTCAAAGGTGGGCATTAAAACCGCCACAGCATGGCATGGAGGATGGGGCTCCTCTCACTTTCACAGGGACGTCCGAACCGGCCCAGAGGACACAAAGGTCACCAAGTCACCGGGTTACTGACTGAGGTAAGGCTGTGTGGTCAGGGAGGCCAGGGCTCTCTGGACACCATGCACCCTCCCCAGGGCCAGAAACACTGGCAGAGGAAATTAGAAGAAAGGAAAACAAACCATAATAAAAGGCGTAACAGCCTACAAACATTGGATTGATCAGACGATTACAACCCATCTGGCTTGTTAAACTCAATCTGCTGTCACGTCGACACAGACAGTTGAGATTCTGTAGCTTTGTGGCGGGTGCTATCGCAGCTCTGTACCGCTACATCTTGAGACCAATTTGAGACCTTCAGACATCGTTGTGCTGACACAGATATTAGGGATGACTTGACTTTTTCAGTTTTTTTTCTTGTTCTGCAATGAGTCAAAACCAACCTAAATCTAGATTTTCAACAGAGAATAGCACATGTTTGATTTGACTCAATGTTTGAGTTTCACTGTATAGAGTACTGTATCTATCTTCACGATTAAACTCTTCATGACACAACTGGTATTGAAACAGACAACTAGGCCAAGCAAGTAGCTCCTAGCATTACTTTAGACAACCGAAGCCACCAGCACACAAACGCGCACTCCAAAAAAATAAAAAATAAACACCTCAGTGGCCCAACAAAAGAGGATGCGGAGGGGAATGACAACTTCTTGCAAGCCACAAAATGCTGCCTGACAGGCTTTAAAGGGACGGTTGAGCTCCCGCCAGATTACAGAGATCTTTATCTTTTCATAAAATGGAGTGCAGCATTTAAGTGCCAATGACTGAGAGAATACAATCTGAATTGTAAAGTGTGTCAGAGCCATTCCACGGAGCTGTAGGCCCAGTAATGGTGAGAGTAATTGTGTGATGACAGTTTCACTGCACAGTGGCATTCTCTAGGGCATTGTCATTCGCCCTGACAGGTGATGCAGCTCCACTGGGAATGGCTAGATCTGACAGCAGGAATCTCTTCTTTATAAACACACTCCAAGTATACCTACAGCTTTGTCACCTCCAGGCCCTTGCATGCTATTGCCTTTCAATCTGGCAGCATGCATGTCTGTGTAAGTTAATTAGGTGTGCTCTTCCACAGACGACACATGCAAAGGGACCATCAGGGGGTTGTTCCATAGTGGGAAAGACGGAACAGAGCAGAGACACAACTCTTGTCAGAGTGAAAAGCACAATTGCTCAAAAATCAAAACATGCTGTTAGTCGGCACAGCTAAGAAGCCGAAAATGCCCCGGCTTTAGAATACATTAGGAAGGTAATTGCTCCAACAAAATTACCATGTCGGTGATGAGCTTGGCCACACTTCTGAGGCATGTATGTCGATTGGCTCAATGTCATGATCATTTAGGGGTTGAAATGAAGGGGTCTTCCTTTTACAAAGTGATGGAGATTCTAATGGGAAATTGACAGGAGGAGCACGTTGAAGAAAATTAGATAAACAACATTATGTCCAATAAAACACTACAGTGACCACACCGCCACTTGATCTCCAAATTATGATACAGTATATTTAATAAACCATATATTTTGAAACATTCACAAAATATTGATATCATACTATATTAAATAGGAGATGTCATGAAATAGATCAAAATTCAGAACTCCCTATAAGATGTGGAATTCTATCATAGGGTACAGTTTTCTATAGCGTGCTTCAAACCATCGCTGCCCAAAACACAAGCAACAGACATGGAGGGTTTTTGTAGAGTTTCAAGGTCTTCGAGGGCTTCTTGTCATGCATCTCAGACTGGCAACTGTTAAAATGCCTCCCATGTCCGCAAACTGATGAGGATCACCTACATCCATCTGAAAGGTGATTTCAGAGCGCAATCGTTCTCAGAACTCACGCTGCTTGAGCCGAAAGCACATTTTTCCAGCATGTTAACAAACATGTAATTTCCATAAACACGTCCAGTAATTGACAGCATGATTTGGGCTCTGCCAGGGAGCGAACAGACCTGTGCTGAGCTGTTTTAATGTAAACGGCACCTACGGAGGGCCTAGCCAGGCCATAATGAGCTTCACTGGGCTTTGCACGGATTAGACCAGCAAACACTGAGTTGTTGGAGATGTAAGCTAATATCAAAAGTCCTATCTATTTTGCTCTATCTTATTGGATTAATGCAACATGACTGTTAATCATCCAAAAACAAGTAACAAGATTTACAGGATTACATTCTTGAGACGTCAAGAACGAGAGTCAAACCGAACACATTTTAAGAGTGTGTGACCCTGGAGGGAATATTTGACCCCTTGATCTAACAGCCTTAATAAGGAAGAAAGGCTTCGCCTGCTGAACAAAACACCGTGCAGGTGTAACAGAATGCAAAGGCATGTTGCTCCAGTCAAACCCTTTTTCGTCGTCTTCGCTCTGCTTAAGGCCATGGTTTTTGAGCGAGGCGGTGGCAGTGCACATAAGAGGGGGGGGGGGAGAGTCTGATAAATCTGTATTGAACAGTGTCTGACGAATGTTAATACATATTAATGGTGACAGGGGTATTTGCAAGTGAATACACTGGCAAAAGGGATTAAACATAACTCTCCATAGAAGGGGAGGTATCATCACTCCCATTCTGGCGTGGGACTCGCCCTTATCAGATCCATCCCCATGTGCATTGCCGGCAAACACTAAACTCTTATCTCTCCACTGGGCCTCTCCGGAGAGTTTACAATTTCTCGCTTCGTTGGAGCCTAAGCTGAGCTTGTTACTGGGACAAAGGCAGAGAGGTGGCCCGGTTGAGAGCACAAAGCCCTTCCACACCTCTGAACGGACACATTTCCCTCTTCAGATAACGGACACCAGCGTCCGACAGCAGCGCCAGTCCTTCTACATGAGTATGACTGGCCTGTGTGACACAAGAAAAGTTCAATATCTTCTAAGTCTTCTAAGATACACACTGAAACAAACCGCTCAAGGGAAGGTCCTATCCCTGAATTCAATGCATAAAGAATTCTCACTCCTGGTCCTACAGAACAGTACATTTGTCTACATTGTATGTGTTGTCCATCATAACACAGCAAACAGAACATAATGCATTTGGTTTATTGAAACACAACTTCTGATCCCATTACTTACTGAATATATTTTTGATAGCAAACCAAGCTCCATGTCCAACTGTGCACAGAATTGCTCTTTAAAATGTGATGAGGAAAATGTTTTAAGCTTGATTGAGAATTGAATGGAAGTGTTCTTCCTATACAGAGAATGTCATGTTCCTTTTAAAATGAAAAATTCTCAAGGCATAATTTCTTTTCTAAAAAAACAGGTTATGCAAATAGTAGAAAATGTTATTTTTATGTTGTTACTTGAAAATAACACTTAAGATTGATGATTTATTCTAACTAGACATTATTACTAGACACAGCAATTTCAACAGACAACTAAAAAAAAGGGTTGCTGAGACAGCTCATGCATTGTTTTCTGGTGCGCTGTGAAATTCTATTTTCAGTTTTACTTGGTGCAATAATTATCTGCATTGTTGGTCAGAATAAAGAAAATAAAGTGCATGAATATGTGACGGTCAATTGGATTCTGTCAGTTCAAGCAGAATTGGGTACACAAGCGAGCAGCTTGCCAGCTTGTAATAAGGATGGTGTTTGCGTGGAACAATTTCCTCTCTAAACAGCTCATCAACAGCAGAGAGTCTGTCACCCAGGCTACAGAGCGACATGTCGTCCGCATCTCTGTCTGTTATTAACATGTCTCTTAAGACAAGCTCAATTATGTGACACTGCCCGTAATTTCCATTCCTTTTTCTGGCACAATGTGAAGTTCCTCTCCTCTCTTTTCTAAGCTGGTCGTTTTGGATTCAGAAAACACTGATATAAGACGTGTGTGGGAGGAGAAGGAAACTGAGGGAAACATCTGTAAGTCACAGTTAAGTAGCAAGTAAGCTTGCTGCGTTGGCCAAAATATCCACTTTACATTGATGCAATGTCTACACTTTGAAGAGCTGTTATGGTTTAATTATATTTGCAACATTATACACCTATACATGAGCATGTGTAGCTAAGTTGTGTTTTAGTTGCAAACCAAGTACACAAAGATCATTGTAATTTTAGATTCCATTTTGAGCATGTTTATACATGTTAAACATGATGAATTTAAATTGGTTTCGAGCATTTCCAAATAAAATTATGTGGAACACGTAAGACACAAAAAGTGCACAAGTACAAAGCACCAACACAAATGGTCCGAATAAGACTTAATCATTATTTCCTGTATGGTAAAAAAAAAAAAAAAGATTTCTTACATGTCTGTGCCTTACTCTGTTCTGCATGAATTTAAGTGGGAGGGTCTGGGTTGCCGTGGGAACGTTAGTGGAAGTGGTAATGATGACAGCTCTAACTCAGTGTAGGTGCGCTAAACCATGGCAGGTTAGTCAATTGCCCAGAACCCATTACTTCCCCCCTGAGACCAACCATCTAATGTGCTAGGTACCTTCTGTAAAGGAGTGACCTATTGTCAACAGAACAATCTCTCACTCTAAAGAGAGGCTAATGTAACTCACAAGGTTATCAGGACATGAAAGTACATATATAATGCTAGTGTAGCTTTGATACTGTAGTGTTACATATTCCTAGTTTACATACATATTGCCTCCATATTGCATAGTGTTGCATGTAGTTTCGAATTTATCTTGTCTAACTCATCTCATAATTCCAACCAGATTGCTCGCGCAGATCTTGCAGGCTGGGCCCATTTGGCCAGAGTCAGGGTCAACACTATCCATGGCCTGCAAAGTCAGTGAAACTCTTACAGACCATATTGCCAGTGAATATGCATTATTCATCACATCCTCTTTTACTTTTTCTAAGTGTCTCCCTCAAGGGACTGAGAGTGTGTGCTGGAATGAGAACAGGGTGACCTTGACAGTCAGCTGCATCTTTGTGCCGGTGTCGTCTCCAGACAGCTGCTGTTTGACCACTACCCACCAGATGGGTTCCACACGCCACTTCCAACAATAGTGTAAATGGGATGAAAATTGAGCTCACCTTAAAGGTGGACTTCAGTCCTCTCAGAGGCTGAAAGCCCAGGATGAGCCTGGTGCCCAGCGGAGGCTCGCCCTCACTTGTTTTGCTCCCCGAGACGTGTGTAATCAGAGAGAAAGTCCTGCACAGATTACAGTCTTCAATCAGTCAGGGAGGAAAATGATATGTACATCATTGTCTCCACCACCCAGCCCGAGCCACTGTCAGTCTGCATGCATATTACCTGTGTCAAAGCTGCCAGGGACATGACGAGAGATACTGAGAGCCATCACGGAGCAACAGCTCAGGGGGGCTGTCTGGTGTGTCTCACTGCCTCCAACCCAGCCGGATGCAGGCTCCACAGGGACTCCACTCTGACCTCCGCAATGTTGTTGACACCATTTAATGTACATCTTCAGACACAGAAAACTGTTTCTTTTCACACCTGAAATCTTTTTCATCTGTCTAAATTTCACTGAAGGCCAGCTCTTGTCACCCAAAAGAGACAGAGAGAGAGAGAGAGAGAGAGAGGGAGTGATGAGAGAAAGAGAGAGAAAGAGAAAGAGAGAGTGAGGAGGGGTGATGGTGGAAGAGACAGAGAAAGAGAAAGTATAGAACATACACTCAGACATTGCTGATGACCAGTTGAAAATTCAGTTCCTTGTCTTTTGACCTCGAGCGACACAATACAGTGATCAACTGTTTTTGGTAGTTGCGGATTACAAATAATATGTATGTGTAGTTTATCTATAAATTTAAAGTACTCTTTATAAGCCATGCTACTCAAATTAAGTTGTGTATTGTTATGGTAATGATCTTTTCACACAACAGAAAGTACATTTTCTAATTACATCACATTTCCAATCCGTCCAACATTGTCAAAAAATGTAAGGGCTACTATGGTGGAAGCAGTAGAGACCTAGTTTAAGTCAATGTCCCTCAAAAACAAACATATGCGAATGCAAAATCCATTTCAAATTGCTCTATTTTTGAGGACAAATGAATTTAAATTCACACACATATCAATGATAGACAGTGAAACCCTGGCAAAATGTCACTTAACAACTTAACAAATAAATAAGGATGAGAAAGAATAATACTATTTAAATTGAATCCTTCAGATTGAAAAACAGCCATGCAAACCACCAATTTCACTGAAACAAGAAAGCACCTAATTAGAGGTTGTGAATAGAACACCTCTCCTGAATGAAGGTAGATGAAACAATTGCAGCTCGCCCTGCACCCCCCCCCCCCCTTCCTTCACCCCATCATCCTCCTCCACGCATCCTGCATTCAACATCCGTCCAGACACCTCAGGTAAACGCTGATGACAAATAATGGCAGGAAATACAGGGAAAACAAAATAAGAGTGCATGGCAAACGCTGGCCACCGCTATCAGGTTTGCATAATAGCCCCCGTGTCCCACCCCAGGCTTCTGTTCACCTTGAGGAGTTCCTGCCTAAATACAATGTCAACAGAAGCCCTTTTCCCTCACGGACTTGCTGCTGTTGGCGGGTCCTGCTGAGACTCCAGAGGGAGGTCACAAAATTGTCTCTGGAATAAAAAACACACTGACCTTCGGTTAAATTGGCCACATTCAGTAGAAAACAGAATATCAGGTTATTGAGCTGGTCCATGCTGTGTTTCCTTGCCTGGGGGAAATGATCTACTGTATTGTCTGCCTTTCGTAGTTGATAAAGGGCAAGAATGTGTTTTAAGTGTAGTTTTAAGAGTTTTAAGAGTTTATATTCTCTAAAACAACTTTCATACACAACTTTCAACTAACTATATGTGATGAAACTGCTGTCTGTGGATGGTTTCATTCATCATTTGATCAAAACCAAAAACAAAAACAACTTTAAAATAATATTGAGCAGTAAAATATAGGCCTGCTTTGCACCAGTTTGACAGGAAATATATTGTAAATGAATGCAGCTGCACAGCCTCAATGGTTCCTTGAACTGTACTTAAAACATGTTGATTCCTCGAGAAAAAGCCAAATAGTAGTAATTTGGCAAAATTGCAGGCATATCTTTCAAAAACAGCAGGAAATAGTTAAAATTGGACCAGAATAGCAATGCAAGATGACTTTTCGTTGGGCCTTATCTTTGGGACAGAATAATGAAACAAGTAATTTCTGCCAACTGTTCTCATTACCACCCCAGGGCTAAGATGCATAATCCCTATGGTAGCTCAACATTCTATCACATATACAGTGGGAAGTGTTATTGCATTATACTAGAATGCCTCTGCCCCTCTGCCTCTGTATAGTTATTGTATTTATGTATTTTGCACATGAATTTAAATGAAAGAAGTTGAGCATTACAATTAAATAGCAATTGAAGACAAGCAGGCCAGTTACGGAATCTGTCTTTGAACTATACCACATACCAAAAATTTCAATCCAGCACTTGAATTGATGCATCTTCATTTCAAGTTTCTCAAGTCCATTGATCCATTGGTAGTTTTCTGTATTTTAATTCACACAAAAAGTCTGTGCAGTTGGGACCCGTCTCCCTCAATCAAAGGTATTCAGAAATTATAGATTATTTTGAGCATTGCCTTCCGTTCAACAACACTTTTGACAACTTGAAATGGCAGGAAAGCAAGTACACAGGCCATAGTCATGCTCAGTAGTTTACTGATCTCCAGTCCTCAGTGAACCTGCAGAGGTGCTGGGGAGGACTGCTCACTGAAGGCTGCTTTTATCTGGCAAGGCTAGCACAACCATGGTTCCTGGTGGCACTGAAGCGATTTCACTTATCAGAAAAAAAGGTTGAAATGTAGAGTAAAGAACGGTGGGTAAAGCCAGATCCAAAGTAATTGATAACTTAAATTCAATGTTATTGTGCCAAATGAGACTGCACACAACAAATTGTGTAATGCAAAAAAAAAAATTGTCTGCTCTTAATTTAGTTGTGTGAAAATTGCTTAAAGTGAGCGATCTTCATGTCTGTCAAAATGTAATGCCATTGACATCTTTCCACATACATTTACACCCCATCAATACAAAACATTGTACAATAATAACTGATGCGCCACCAAGAAAAATATAAGCACACTGTTTTTTTTTTCATGTACCATGCCCCAAAGTCTATGATTTTTGAAGCATATTGTCCCATTGCTCTGTGTATCATGGATTTCATTCCTGCAGGGGAGCAAAGATTATTACAATATTCAGATTACCAAGCAAAGGAAATTAATTGGACTAATTAACATACAAGTAAATGATGAAACCGTTAACACATTTCATTAACGTAAACTGTCATTCTATGTTCCTAGTGCATTTGGTATTACATTACAATTAATTGAATGAATTAAATTATGCAAATGAACGATACAACAAAATGGACGTGTCCTTTTCATGTTTATGGCCACATTATCTGAATCTGAACAAACAGACTTAAAATCTAAACCGCGCATTTACATTCTGGTTTGCATAAAAAAGATTTTTTGCAGCATCATACAAAGTATTTACCCATTAAGATTACTATATCAGATCCATGTTACATGGTAGTATGTGCTTCTACCTATTTCTCTGCGAAGCATTTGACAGAGAACTACATTTAGTAGCACCAGTGGCATAAAATACAGCAGGAAACCTGAATCATGATTTGCTTTCACCATTTTGAAAATTACTTAAAATAGCACTTTAGGATTGTGGTGTATTTTTTTCATAACGATGTGTTTCAAAATTGTGATCTGGGAAAAGACAACGTTCTGTAAATACAAGATGCTACAATTAGACCACAGTCAACTTATTAATTACCGCTGAACCTAGTTGCTAGTATCGTTGATGATTCGCTAGATCATCCTCAAAGTCATGAGGAGCGTGGGCTCTAACAGCAGTGTTAGGCCATGACATTTCAGTATGACATTAACTTCTTGTAAAGTGAGGGTCTGCACCTCCTGTAGGCCTTGATAGCTTCGTCTGAGCAACCCAGCAGGGAGGGTCATGGGGTCAGATTGCCTCTTCTCTTGCTCCTTTGGCTGTAGTGACATCTACTGGGCTCCCAACCCCGAGGCGGAGTGACAGCATTTAGGGAAGTGGGCTCACCACTGTCTTCTATTAGGGGTAAGTCAGTCCTCTGATATTCAACAATGACCTGACTTGTTGCAATTATGGTATTGTGGCTATGGTCAGACTGCATATATGTCTCTGGCTATATCATATATCAGAGTCAAACATCAGGGGAGACAAAGTGCATGTAGGTATCAATAACTCAGCTACTTGAATGAAAGACAACTTGGTACTCGGTCATGTTTAGTCGTTTTAGTAAGAAACATGAAGCTGCCCTCGAAAATTGGACATTGTACAACCATTATGCACTGTATTGAAAACAGTGGGTATAAAATCAAATTAAAAATGAAGATTTCATATTATACAACATATTTACCAACTTTTAAAAACCACACAAAAGCCAGATTGGTTTGAATTTAGCGATAGTAAGGACAAAGTTGTAACTACCCCCCCCCCCAAAAAAAGTGATAAGACACTATTAAATTATGCCTTGAGTGTTCAGCTAACTACATCTTGGGTATAAAATCACATTACAGTATATCAATATTTTCTTAACCAATTCTGGACCTAACAGCATGTTTATAAAAAAGACAAGTTAGGAAAAATAAAATTGTATTTCTCATTAAGAAAAAAAATATTGCAGTAAATATACTGCACAGTGCACAATATTTGCATTCTTCCATTTAACATTTCAATTTCAGAAAGAAACTAAATGACAATATATATATATATATATATATATATATATATATATATGTCAAGAGAACAGGGTATTTTAGAATGGGCTAAAATTATAAATAAAAGGAAAAACAC
>JAVQIZ010047342.1:0-32103 GCA_036023535.2 Galaxias brevipinnis
ATATATATATATATTAAAAAAGGGTATCATTACCCATTCAGTTTACTGTGATCTTGTACTTCAAACGGTTACAAAATAACTGATGCTTATGCATAGTTTGTGTTTGGTGTGCTTTCAAAGCCATGAGCCATCCAATTTTGTTAGCCTATATCTGTCGGGCCTGGCTATAATAAAATTATCTTTGAAAGGCTGGTAGAATCTGATTATTCAATTTTTCAGTTAATCAAGTTCACTGCAATGAGGCTCATGGCCTTATGCCTAAACCCATTACTATGGTGGCCCTGAGAGGCCAACACATTGCAACTTCAGAAAACACATGCATATAGACAAAACACATGCAAATAAAGAAAACATCTACATCAATTTGACAACACATGCACCCCGTTAAGAAAATGCGCTGCAAATACAAAAACAACACATTACGGAAACACGCCGCAAATACAAAAACACAACACATTACAGAAAATGCACTGCAAATACATACAACACAACACATTACAGAAACGCGCTGCAAATACAGGCAACACAAGGGAAATGTTTCCAGAGGACACCTAAAAGTGACAAAGATAACACAAGAACAACGGACCTACGTTGTGTTGTCTGTATTTGCAGAAAATGTCTGTAATGTGATGTGTTTTCTGTATTTGCAGCGCGTTTCTGTAATGTGTTGTGTTTTCTGCACTGCAGCGCGTTTCTTTAATGTGCTGTGTTTTTGTATTTGCAGCGCGTTTCTGTAATGTGTTGTGTTGTCTGAATTTGCTGCGCGTTTTCAAAATGCTGCGCATCTGTTGTCAAATTGATGTAGATGTTCTCTTAATTTGCTTGTGTTTTGTCAATTAACATGCGTTTTCTTAATTTGAAGTTATAGTGCATTTGGCATCTCAGGGCCACTGTACATTTCACTTATAGTAGCCAACAACCCACAAAGACAAACTTTATAAGAACTAGTATTAGATTATTAGAGATTAAGATTTGAAAGGTTAAAGGAAGACTGGAGTAACGTTCAGTTGACACGGGCCGTTGTTTAATTTAACGCAGAACGAGATAGATTTTCTTAAAAATGTGTTCTTCGCATGGGTTGTGATCGTTATGTTTGCTATTATCCTATATTCTTTTTGAACATGCTATCTTAAATCTTAAAATTCAGCATATTTGGGTTTTGAAAAGCAATCTAAAGATTCTATGAGAAATTAGCCTGCCAAAGTATCCTTTACACTTTCACGTCTCAAGTCTATCTTCGCATTGGCTAAATGCAATTCATACTGCATCATCAATTTTTGGCATCTAAAAAAATATGTTATGTCCCACCAGGTAATTTCTAAATGTTAGTAGGATGTATTGCCATGATCACACTAGACGTAGGGTTAATTACTGTTTGAAATACATTTGCTCAGGGATTCGGGGATCTATAGGTTTTCCCAATATATTTAAACTAACTTGAGAACATGAGAAAGTACCCGCAACCAGTCCCACTCCAAGCACGCTCAAGCTAAGGCTCAATGTATTTAAAGTCCTATTTGACCAAGATCTCTCTCACACACACACACACACACACACACACACACCGAGTCTGTGAAAGTACAGTATATGGGTGTGGATTAACAGGGTTGTGATCTGAGGTTGTAATTTTTTCCACATGCTGTTTTCTTCTGTTGCTCCGTTCTTGTTATGTGATGTCATGACATGATATAAGATGGAGCCTGTTCTAAGAATTCCCCGCTGCAAAGCTGCTCCCAAAAAGGAGCTCAAAGTGCAGTCAGTCTTTCCATATAATACGTGTAAACCTTCCATTTTTTTGTCCTTTCATTCTCATGCTGTTGTAAGAGGTAGCAGGGCCGATCCGGTGTATGCCACATCAGCTACTCTCGTGTGGCGTATGTGTGTCTAATGGTATCACAGTTATTGCATGTTTCCCCCTATTTTGTGGTTTGACAGCGGTGAGAAGGCTAATAGGTGTATGTAGGTGTTGTTGTAGGCCAGTGGTTGTGTGAATCGCCGATTTAAGCAGAACCATATGTTACTACTTTAAATTGACATCAACCTGACATGGCCTTAGCAACCAATTTCCCTCAAGTTCGGCTATTAGTTTGATTCCCAAAACACAGAGTTTCACTCCAGTTATATCTTAAGCCTTTTGCACAGCATTTAAATGTAGGCTTAGTAAATACAGATACTGTTGTGTGTGTAAATGCCATAATTCTCTTTTCTCCTTTCTGCCCCAGGTAACATGTCTAGGTCCGATTTTCCTCCTGGGTACGATGACTCTCGTTCCCCACTGTATGGCCCCCAGGGCGGGAACTTCCCCCCTCCTCCGGCCTATGGCTTCCCTGCCTTCGGTGGTCCACCTCAAGGCCAGCCATCTGCCCCCTACCCTGCTGGCCCTAATGCACCCCCATACCCAGGCCAGCCAGGGGCCTACCCAGCAGCCCCCTATCCAGGAAGGCCTCAGCAAGGTGGTCCTCCAGGCGCAGGGTACCCATCCTACCCTTCCATGCAACCCATGCCACCTATGATCCCTCCTACTATGCCCAGTGACGTCATGGGTTCAGGTAGTTCAGAGTATTTGATTGAAAATAACACTAAAGCCATTGCAACTTTTCCATGTGTATTCCTGAATGTTGGTTGGATTTACTAAAGTGAGCTTAAGCATGTCATGCTGCTGTTCGACTGTGATCACTTAGCCGTGGTTATCTTTACTTTCGTCTCAGCGGATGGGTTTGCTTCTGACAGTGGCTGGGACAGTCTCAAAGTGCGACATGCCTTCATCAGAAAGGTGAGGCAGAGGCACAAACAATAACTGAACTAAGAAAGGTAAAAGACAAATGTTCATCTTAAGTTATACCAGATGTATCATATATAGTACCTCCTCCCCTCTCAGGTGTATCTGATTCTAGCTTCTCAACTCCTGATCACTACCGCTATCGTCGCTGTCTTCACATTCGTGTAAGTGTTTGTGTACTTTGTGACGTTTGAGTTGGATTCTAAATTAAGCCAGCGTACTGAACAGTTTTTGACCCAATCATGTAAACGATTGACCCGCATAGACTAATTGAAAGAGAAAACACTGTCATAATCCATATGTTGGTAAGGGGTGGGTTCTTGGCTCGAGTTGCAGTGTGTGCGTTCCCAAATAGTGCTTAGCGGTGATATTGTATCTTCTACTTATCTGTGTCTCTCTGTTTTCTTGTGTTTTTTACAGTGACCCTGTCCAGCAGTTTGTGAAACAGAACCCGGCTATATACTGGGCCTCATTGTAAGTTTGGTTTTAATACTAGCATATTGCTGTACTGAAGGCGGCTATAGCGTTTGATGAACAGCAGTATAACAGTCTCTATATGTGTTCTGAGAAACCTATTTTATTCTTCCTTCCTTCAGCGGGGTTTATTTTGTGACTCACATTGTGCTGGTCTGCTGCAAGGGACCCAGGTAAGTTGGAATGTCACCAAGTGGATAAGCCTGGTTTAAAAAGATATGTTCTTGTTTTAGTCAGTCCCAGATTGTGAATGTTCAAACAATATATATCAGTAGTGCTATGGGTCTGTGTTAGGCAACTTTTCTAATTATAACTGATATAACTGAAATCATTCAAATGTTTCTGCAAAGTGGAACTATTGAAGTTGAGGCTTAACTGTAGTGCCATCTTTGCCTTAATGCTTCTCTCTTACGCTTTGAAGGAGGAAATATCCTTGGAATATCATTCTGCTTGCCATCTTCGTATGTAAAGTTTTTTACTTGTGTGTGTACTAAAAATATTTTTCACTCTTGATGTTGGCATGGTGGCTGACTGTTTTTATGTTTTTTTGTCAAAAAGACACTGGCCATGTCCTATATTACTGGAGCTATTGCCAGGTAAGTTGATGAGGTAACACTGACATCCCACACACACAAACACACACACAAAGTACTGTTCACTTAAGTGTATGAGTAACATGCAATATAATGTGTCTGTCTTTTCCAGTAATTACGACACAAAGGCTGTGTTCTTAGCCCTGGGCATCACCGCTGTGGTTTGCATTGTGGTCACAGTCTTCTGCTTCCAGACCAAGGTAATACATCTTCAATGTGTATGTGTTTATGTACCCGAGTGTATAAAAATAACTGGGTTCAGCATTTTTTTTTTTTTTACCCCAATATGTAACTAGCATTGTTATTCTGCAAATAATGTACTTTTACACTTCTTGGCTCAATATATTCAAATGTGTTTGGCAGCTGTAAGATTTAGTTTCACATTGTTTTTGTAATGCATTGAGCTCATTTATGCCACAATGTTAGACTTTATTAAAATAAGCTACAAAAAAGAGGGTAGTTTATATTGCATCCTTGCAATAATGTGTATGAAAACCTGGTTTCATAACTCCTAAATCTATCTTAAGTTGAGTGTGTAATTGCTTTGTTATTTTGCCTAGGTGGACTTCACTAAGTGCCAAGGTCTATTCTGTGTGCTTGGGATCGTTGTAATGGTGACTGGCATCATTGCATGCATTGTGCTGTCTTTCAAATATGTGAGTCCATAAAATAACAGACACACACACGTGTGCTATCTTGACTTTGTGTCTGTTGGAAACTCATTGTTTTATTTTGTGTTGATTTGTGCTGCTGCCTTGTGCACAAGTCTCACTTGAAAACATTTTAATCTCAATGTGAATTCTCCTGGTTAAATAAAGGTTTAGTAAAATAATGATGAAAAAACTAAAATATGCGCGCACACTAAAAATGTATAGAAACACCTTCCTCTTGTATTTAGTTTTTATACAATTGTTTTTAGTCAGTGACAATTCTTTCTTTAACTAGATTCCATGGCTTCACATGCTGTATGCAGCCATTGGCGCCATTGTTTACACACTGGTGAGTACTTTTCTCTGAGTGATGCATGCTCTTCTGGTTAGTCTGAGCATCAGCAGATATTTGCAGATCTGCGTAGTTAGATGTATAACTAACTTGACGGTTGTATAAGTTTTCTTTCCCTTTTACTTTACCATTGAATTAAATGAATTGCGTGTTTGCAATCATTGTAAACCTATTAGATGTAAAGGGGCCATGTGTGTTATTCAGTTGTATCTTAGATTACTTGTCATGAAGTAGTAATATTTTGCAACATGACGTATTTCTGTGTCTAGTTCTTGGCGTACCACACACAGCTGCTGATAGGCAACAGGAAACACTCCATTAGTCCGGAGGAGTATGTCTTTGCAGCGCTCAGCATCTACGTCGACATTGTCCAGATCTTCCTCTTCCTGCTTCAGATCATTGGTGCATCCACCAAATGAGTTCCGTGGATGAATATTGTGATTAGGTCTTGTAAATATATGATGGCGAGCAAAAGTTTAGATGTAAACCCAGTACAAAGACTGGAAAGATATGGCATTGCTTTTTAAGTAGTACCCCATTTTGGTGACTGGAGGGTAGACTAAGTACCATATTGCGGTGAATTATCACAATCTGTTACTAGGTGACTTAGTATGCTAACTGAACCACCCCTTTAACATATTGTAATTAGGAATATGCAATAAACTTGTTTCATACCATGAAGTGTCTCTACAGGGGCCTGTATCTGTTTGGGATATTTAATGTTGACCTAGTATTAACATTTTATGCACTTTCTGTTAAATCTACACTCTTGCAACACAATGTATTATCAACCTTATAATGGCATATTGGTGGGACACGGCGTCTTCCAGCTGTAGCCAGGCCTGTATCTTCCTGTTTGATATATAGGGATTTGCTTACATAGTTTATTACATTAAGTTATTAGCTAAGTCCAGTCCGTTTGTTATAAAATGGAATTTAATTATAATTACTCTATTAATGAATTTATTAAAAATGAATCCAACCCAGAAACATTGGATGAAGGAATTGGAATTGATGATCGATTGATTTGAATAAATTTGTACTGTCTGAAGCTGTCACTGGTCAATGTTTTAATGCTTATTGACTTGCATTGTAACGCAATGTTTTTTCAATGCATTATTATTCTTTTTTTTCCAAACAAGATTGATGACATGATGATGATGTTGCTTCACTAAGCTGTATTAGTGTTTAATCTGTATATAGTAGTGTGACTGGTTGCTGGTTTATAACATGACAACTTGTAATATTGCCTTCTACTCAACAAAAGTTAAAGTCATGAATAGGTACGTGTGACTGGCAAGATTTTATCTATTAGAGTAAATTGCTAACTTTTGTATGTGTACACTTAAGGACTATAGGATCAATGCAAAAGATAAATAGAACCTTACTTGATATCCTTTTCATTGTAATAAATATTTTTATGTGAAACTTATTTTATTTGTGATTTGGTCATTCTAAATTAAAGCCATCACTTATATATATATATATATATATGGCAATTACATAATTTTCACCTTCAACATGTATGACATTTAAGTGAATCACATTAGCTGACATAAAAAATATAGAATCTAGGGAGGAGTGTTAAACCAGAAATGATGGCAGTTAACTTTCTTATTTATTTATATTTCTGTTTGCTTGCTTCCTTAACACAACTCAAGTGATTAAGCCCCCTGCCGTGACTGAATAATAAACACAGCAATATATATCTCCCTCTTCCTGTGTGTTCTCTCTTTGAACAGCATGTTGTGGGTCCTGACAAAAGGTAACCAGCATCTCTTATTCATAATGTCTCTTGACATGATCAGTCAAGTTTGGTTGTGTCCACACCACGGTAGCGACTACCCTCATAATCTCCATCATTTGATCTCTTCATTCTCTGTCGGACCCTGAGCTGCTTCAGGCGGTTCTTGTCTACCTCCCTCTTGGCGAGGACAAATCCAATCACGCCTGTAGGCAGGCCAATCATCCTACAAAAACAAGGAGGTAAACCAGGGAAAGTCTCATTGACAAATTCTAAAGTAACGTTAAAAAATAGAGAAGACTGTGGAAATTTAAGAATGGATCATATAACACAAGGGGTTGTAAATGTACAAATCCTTTCCAGAATAGATATGTTTAAACAATGACTTGTCAGACCCTATGTAGCCATGAAATATGAGGGCCAAAGTAATTAATAGAATCTCACCAAGCATATCCAATCTTCACCATCGGATTTTTTGCCTTTCTCTTAGGAATGTACTCAGGACCGTCATATTCCTCTTCCTCTGGTTTCTGGTCCTCTGTCTGAGTGTCAGTTGTCTTCTGTGCCGTTGTGTTCCTCTGCGGGTCTACCCTGGTGTTGGAGCTGTAGAGTGTTGATCCAGAGGAGAAGTGTGATGGTCTCTGTAAAAGGGTGGAACACTGTAGAGCCATTGGCTGTGCACACATTTCCTGCTTTCTCCATGGTGATTGACGTGGCACTTGATGCACACCTTGAACATATGCAATAATCCAGTATAAATGCAGGGAATTTAATACATTTCTTCCACCTAAAGAGTAAAGGGGGATTAAAATTCTACGAAAGTTAGACAATGATAACTCATAACTTCAGCCTACTCTGGGGTTCTCTTTCAGCCTGGCATCGCCAGACCAATGCGCAATGCAAATTCGAAATGAGCGCACATTCAGCATCAAATAAAGCTGAGTTGGCCTAGGATCACAACTAGAATTATACAACATTGTCAATCATTTAAATACCTTTCTCTAAGTCTACCCCACGGATCTGGCAACTCCCCCAAAATGCAAATAGACAACACCCAATTTCCATCACCCCCTTTCAGCTTCTTTCTGTGGTTTCTATAGATCTTAGCATAAACATACTTCTCACATCAGGCCCCCTTCTTTTCCAATGGTAATCTCAGGCATGAAATCCACTGACCCCAGATCATCTGTCTTTAAACATGACCCTGACATTCTATATATTTATGAGTCTGTCAATTGCCTACATTCTTTCCCTGTTTTGCCTCTGTAAAGTAACTTTAAGTGTCCTGGAGGGCAATCAAACAGAATGAGTTACCATTGTTTTAAGCATTTGCTTATCTCTGCTTCACTTCAATACACCACACCTCAAACTCTGCTCTATTCGTCCTTAGTTTCCCACATTCTCGGCCTCTTCTGATTAGTAACTTAACGTAATATTAAACTGGTATAATTCCTGAATGACCTTTAACATTGATTACTCACAGGTACACACTTTTAGCACAATATACCATACAGGCAAGCTACTGATGACTAATGTTCTTTCCGAAGCATTTATAATTGTTCCTTTCCTACTGAAGACCAACGACCCGTCCACGGAATGGATGAGAGTAGCAGTAGCTAGTCACAATCACTCATACTAGTCGTTGACATTCTAGCCAGTGTTCTTGCTAGTTAACGTAGGCTACGTGACGTCTTATAGTGCTTTCAAATAAAAGTGACGACTAGTGAACGAAAGCAAATTGTGAAACGCATTCATCAGATAAAAAAAGTACTTATCTGATGTGCGTCCACTTATGCAAACATACATTCAACTCAATTAACTTCAACTTTACCTTTTAATAACACCGACCGAGCTAGCTTTAAATAAGAGGCCGCCATATTTGTTTTGTAACGCTTCCATGAAGATCTCCACTGCCACCAAGTGTCGGAGGTGTACCTTGCTGTGTTTTGATCGCTTCATGTTTGCCTTTAAAATGAAAATTTAATAATTGAGAATGTTAAGAAATGTCATAAGACAACCTTTGTACTCATATTCAGACGCATTCAAACCCAAGCAAACTCTTGGTTGACAATTAATTAGACTTCATGTTTTTCAACTTCAAAACTACTTGTATTACATTTATAGAATATGAATAGCCTACATTTCCAATGATTAAAATGCAATGTAAGCAACTGTTAAGCGGCTACACACAGCAGGTTTTCATAAAAAGGATGTACTTTATTTTTCAACTAGGTACATACTAAAAAAGTGGCAGCAAACCTTTTTCATTAACAGGGTAAACCACACTAAGCTAAATACATAATGGCCATATAACATTTGGTACTTGTCTTAATTAATCAAAGACAATTGATTTTACCAATAATTTTAGCTGTGGAACATTGGTACATACATTTCTGAACATATGACGATTTTGAGCGTGAACTAAACTTCTACTATGAGGGCAGGCAGTCACAATACAATAGACACGAGAGCATTCTGTACGTCCACACTTAAATCTAATTTGGTTTCCTTGACCAAAAAGCAAACATAAAACAGCCTATACTTTCACGGAGCATATTTACAAATTTCAAGATGGAGTAAACTCTAAAACAGAAATAATATGTAAAGTTCGGGACTATGCATTTTGTGATACATAGTTATTTACACAAAAAAAAAAGTAGTTTGTCTCGAGTTCAAACAAGACAGAATGCATGGCGGAAGAAAGAAATCTTGGAATGAGGCACTGAAGAGGGCTTGGATGGCTCTAGTCCTCAAGCGTGTAGTTGGGGTTCACAACAAGGACCAACTCTTCCTGGCTCTGTGACTCACTTCCCTTCAAGCCCCCCTGAGTGAGCTCAATGAGGATATGATCCTACAGAAAGAGAGGAAATAGTGAAATATAGGACATGGTTAACACTGTATATGCATCAGAGAGTAGACACTGTTTCAAAACGTGTCGACCAGTCTTACGTAGTGCACCAGCCTCTGGATCACTTTCTCAATGAGCCCCTTCTTGTTGATTAGCTCCTCCTCGGAGTCGATCTCAGCCTCCATCTCCTTTAGATACCAGTTCACTACTGCACTCTTCTTCAGCTCTTCTTCCTCCTCAGCTGCATACACACAGACACAAACATACATGTTAAACAGCGCTCTCTCCTGCATTTGTATGAACATACAGTATAATACAGAGGGAGGTAACAATTTACAGCCCAGGTGAGATGTGAAAAATGTAAACAATATGCAGTAAAATCCAGTTACAGTGAGGAAGGTGTGGAATGAGGATGAATGTGTGTCTTACCCTCTTCTGCCCTGCGCAGATGCAGCACCAACAGGTTGGAGATCCGTCGGTACTCAGAGAAGGAGAGCCGCAGAGACGCCTTGACCTGGCTCTCGTCTTGGTCAGCGTGGCCATTCTCCCCGTCGCCACGGCGGTTGAGACCGTTATCCCGTCCGTTGGCTGGGCCCTCAGCGTGGCCATTCTCCCCGTCGCCACGGCCGTTGAGACCGTTACCCCGTCCGTTGGCTGGGCCCTCAGCTTGGCCATTCACTCCATTAGGCACTTTATGACCCGGGGAAGGACAAAGGAGAAACTTCACTAATGCATCTCGGTATGAGGGTGTACACTGCACAAGAGTTTGTAGGTGTGCGTTTGTGAGTACCGTTCTCCTCCTCCTCCTCCATGTCATCGTCCTGCTCCAGGTTGATATCAGGCGTCTCCACTCTGATGATGGATTTGTTCAGCAGACGGAAGGCTTCCTTCACATGCTTGGGCTGCACCTGTAACAGCAAACAAACATTTTAGGACAGTATCATCTTAGAAATATATGGTTTGGGACAGTGTACATTTTTAGACAAGTTTTGAGGTGTAAAACAATGTGTCTTCTGCACACACCTCATCACAGCAGTGCATGCGGGCCATGCTCTCGGATAAGCGAATCATGCTCTCCAGCTGACGCACAGTGATGCGCCAGGCCGATTTGGAAACGCCCCCAGAGCTGTCGCGCTGGCGGAGCCTCTTGTACTGTTCCACGATGAACTCCTCCGACTCGCTGGAGATCTAATTATTAGATACGGGACACTACGCATTGGTATTCAATGGAAAGCCAAGAGGGTCCTAAAGTTGGGGGGCGTCATTTTTATAGACGACACACACACAAACACACACACTGACCTTGGGTTTGAATTGCCTGGCAAAGAGCAGGTATCTCCGGATGTCGTCTAGAGAGTACAGCCTGTCCACAGAGTCCGCTACACGAGAATGCAGGTCCACAATACGTCTGGCTATAGCATAGTCCGTCACCTGCATGTGCATATATGAATAGTAACGGAGCAAAAAAATATATACATAATCTATCATCAAAATGTGGAAATGACCGCAGCAGGTCATCAAAAAAACTAAACAAATAACATCACTGAACACCGAAGAATACCATGATTTAATTTCACACAACCTGACTAAGAATGAAAAGGACACACACATTAAAAGGAGGAACATCAGCCCCCCCCCCACACACACACACACACACACACACACACAGGCTGACCTCGTTGCAGTCGTCCACCAGGATGAAGAAGAGGTCAAAGCGGCTCATGATAGGGGCGCTCAGGTTGACATTCTGCTTCAGGCTCTTGCTGCGGTCATAGCGACCGCTGACTGGGTTGGCTGCCGCCAGGATGGACGTCCGAGCGTTCAGCGTGGCCTGGAGAGAGGAGGGAAAAAAAAACAATTGACACCGTACAACCATGAAAGGGAGCGAAAGAGAAAAAGGACAAGTGAGAAAAAGAGGGGGAGGGGTACCTTTACTCCGGCCTTTGTGATGCTGATGGTCTGCTGCTCCATGGCTTCATGGATGGCTACCTGGTCTCTGGTCTCCATCTTGTCAAACTCATCGATGCAGCAAACCCCCTGAGGAGCCAAACACACACTGATTACATACCATAGACCATGTTATAGTATCACATAATGCCTTGAGAAGATGTCAGACGTCTCAAGGCTTCTTATAATATTCATGGGCACTACTAAATAGGGATGGGTATTGTTAAGATATTAACGGTACTACTATTTTTAACAATACGTAACGGTAATATAACGGTATTCTTATCAGTATTTTTTTGATTTTAGAAGAAAAACAACTAACAAACCAACAGCATTGTTTTAAAAAACTCACTATTCTAGACTATAAACAAAATAATCCACTATTTAAACCAAAAGAAACAGCAATGTTTTAAACAAATTGTGATTATGGAAATGTTAAACAAAATAAATAAACAACTGTTTACTGTAAAAGAAAATACTGTGGTACAGACAGAGCACCACTGTCAGGGCATGCAGGTAAAAGGCCGAACAGTTCCAGTTCTTCTGGAGAAAGATTAACATTTGATCTCAGAACTGAACAGAGCGTCACAGATTTCACTCACAAAATATACCAAATAAAATATAATAAGTTTTTTTCAGTATCAATAGCAGAACCGTTAAAGTCGTAGCTTATCTATACCACGGTCTTTCATAATTTAGCCCCGGGGGCCTGTTTGATACCGGGTTTCGGTACCCATCCCTACAGCTCCACGCCTGTTGTCTTAAATTCAAAAGATTCCATTTATAACTGAAAAATATAAACCCAAATGCGGATGAGTTCACCCAAGCTCACATTATCGGCCAGTGCTCCAGCCTCAATGACAAACTCAAGCTTACGTTATCGGCCAGCATCAGTGCTCCAGCCTCAATGACAAACTCGTGGGACTCTTCATCTCGGACCACCGCGGCTGTCAAACCCGCCGCACTGCTGGCTTTACCACTGGTATACACTGCCCTGGGACTGAACTCCTCCACGTGCCTGCATACACACACACACACACACACACACACACACACACACACACACACACACACACACACACACAATCGGTTTTACATTCTGACTGACCCAAAACTATTTGGTTTGTGTGAGTGTTTACATGCATCTTACTTGAGGAACTGGCTCTTGGCCGTGCTGGGGTCCCCGACAATGCAGACGTTGATGTCTCCTCTCAGGGACGTGTGCTCCATGGTGGTCTTAGGAACCCCACCGAACAGCATCAACAGGACGCCACGTTTCACCTCGTCATTACCTACACGCACACACGCACGCACGCACGCACGCACGCACGCACGCACGCACGCACACACACACACACAGTAAATGTGCTGCACTGCATCAAATTAGCATTACATCAGAATAGCCTTCCAACACAAAAAAACAACAGTCTGCCTCTTATAGCTTATGTGACCCTCAAGCAGGCTGTCCCCTAACAGGTTTATCAGTAGTAGAACCTATCCGTGTCCAGGTCTCAGTACTGACCGTGGATGGTGGGGAAGAGGCTGGTACACAGGTTGTGGTAGAGGTTCTTGTCTTGGCTCATCTCAAACACCTTCTCCCACTCCTTCACCGACATCTGGCTCTTGATGCTCTCTGCAGTCTGCTCCTCGTCACGAAGCTCCTTCCCCCCAAACTGCTCGCCCGCACAAACACCACCTCCGTTACCAAGTAGCTTAGGAGCATCTTCACGCTAACCTGGCAATGCCTCTTTTTTTATGCATTCTTTTTTTTGTTTGACTTAAAACAGTGCTACTTTGCTGCGCCTTTTACCTGTGGGTTGGTGGGCGCCACATGGCTGGCCAGGAAGGCCAGTCGGTAGGACAGCTCTCTGACCCCTAGAGCCTTTAGTCCTCTCAGGCCCTCCGCCTCATAGCCCTGGCCTCCACCCACACGTGAGCTGGTCTCTGCACGCACACCTGTTGAGAACAGCGTGGGCTTTTTACACTACAGCCAAATCAATGTTTAGGATCATTTCAGAAGTGTGTGTGCGCTCAAAATGCTTCAGTGTGCACATGGGATGTCAGTGAGGTGAACTTGGAACTCATCTTATATATCCGTGTGTGTGTGTGTGTGTGTGTGTGTGTGTCTTCACCTGGTGTGCTAAGTTGAGAGACGTCAGGCACCACTATGAGCGTGCCGGTGATGTCACAGCGGTCCCCAGCCTGGGCTGTCTCCACCGCCTCAGCCCTCAGGACCACCTCCAGAGACCGGGGGATGGAACCACGGGGCAGCTCAGCCTGGGTCTCCTGGATACGCACCTACACACACACACACACACGCGCACACACACACACACACACACACACACACACACACGCGCGGTTACAACACTCTGAACAATTGACCGACTATGTGTTATAAATGGTCTTAGCTGAAAATAAAAACTCACAAATACAAGCTTTTTTTCCTCTCTCTCCCTTACCAATACAAATGAAAGCGTATCATGCATACCTTCTGGAAGTCGATGAACTTGGACTTGTGCGTGTCGAGGTGGAAGCGGCTGCGGTTGTTGCAGACGGGGTTTCTGCAGACGGTGGGCGGGGAGTACTTGAACTGCTGGGGCACGTCTCTGATCACCCCCTGGCAGTCCATGCACAGGAAACAGCCACTCACCTGACAGGTTAGCGGACATGTCAGAACGTTTGATTCAATATCATCAGGCACTTAACAGACCTTATTTACCTATGGTCCATCATCTTTGCATAATAATGTTCATATGTTACGGATGCTGTTTTACCGTTTTACTCATCAATCAGCATAACATTAGTATTAGTTAGTAATACGAGGATTAAGGATATATAATTGAGGGGAGCTGTCTCACCAGTTCCGGGTGCACAGGGTGGGTCCTCACCACGTGCCCACTGATCCTCACCAGGGAGCCAATCCGCAGAGATGAGAGCTCACGGATCCTACCCAACCCACCCACAGAATGAGTGACGGCTCACACATAGTGGCATATACTCCGTGTGTAAGAGATGTGTCTTACTTGTGTCTGGTGGGGAGATCCTGGATGGCCACGTAGAACTCCTTGTTCACAGGAACATTCCCATGATCCCGAGCAAAGTTACGCACTGCGCGACAGAGGAAGGGATACACTCTGGGAAAATAATGAACGTTCAATTTAGTGTTTAAAATACGTAGTTTGTTATGGGTTATTACAAATGCCTTATTAGTCATGCGTTATTACAATCATACAGCTTAGAACACTTTTGCATGGTAATGCTGGATAAATATGACAGCATAAATAAATTGCATGACAGTAAATATAGGAACTTGATAATTGTACAAACGTGGACGTGAGATAACCGGGTTCATTACTTTAACCCTGTTGTAGATGGTAACACACCTGTAATACTCCTCTTGGACGGTGGTTGCTAGTTCTTGGTTAAAACCTTCCAGGTCTGTGAAGCTCACCAGCAGAGTATTCCTTTCTGGTCGGATAAGCTCTTCAGCTTCACGGACATACTTCACCTCTCCATCTCCTGTCTGGAACCTGTATCAAACACATCCAGTTAAAAACCAACAACTATCTGTACTCCCTATACATTCACCAGCTAGTTAACTAGCCTTTGCGTTAAATTACTCAGATTGGCGTAACGCAAAGCTTCGATGTTACTGCAAAAGGCAAGCTAACATTAGCGTCTTTGCACAAAGAACCATAACATCCCCATGCAGTTGATTCAGACTTACTCTTCCAAGAAAGCTTGAAAAAGCTTCTGGCACTTTTCTGCCAGTTCATCTTTCACAATCTGTCCCACATTCTCCCCAGTTGGCGCAGCAAGATCCATTATAAATGTATTAAAAAGTTTCGAACATCAAAGTAAAAAAATAATACGTTCTAAAATTATTCGCACTCCCATGTACTTTCAGCGCACGGAGAGGAAGGAGGAGACAGCGGATCATTTCGCGCTAAAACTAGGACCATGTGATTGTTCGCGCTTCACCGTCAGCCAATCCTCTCAGGCATTTTAGCCAATAAGTAATGAGTATGCACGACGACAAATCTTTCCGGTCTCTTTTTCCTCCCCCTCTTTCTCGGGCAATTTGTGAATTATATTGACCACTAGAGGACGCTTTTGGCATATTTTATTTTTGGGAGGGGGGCTTTTGTGGCTCAAGCCACGAATGTTTTCTCAAAAGCCCCGAATCTTGATATAGCCTACACATTTACACATATTATAGATGACTATCAATAAATGTATTTTGATAGCATATTGTAATGTCTATAGGAGAATGAAAAAATCGCGGTTTAGATCAGTCCTTATAAGTCTCAATATTTCAACACTATTTTTTGTCTGGGCAGTTTTAAAGCCTGAGAAGCCCCAGCCAACATACAGATATGGCCCCATGTGAAGTTGGCCTGGGCTTCCGGGATATTAAGTGGGCGTGGGCTCAATACAGACATTTCATGTGGGAATAGAACCCAACAAACTGGGCTGCAAAATGTACACCTGTGTGGGGTCACTTGTTGGTAAAATGTACACTGGCAAAACATTTTTTAGTTTAGCAGGGACCCACAGTTTCTTGGTTGGAACCCACTCATGGCGCATTTGGCGAATGTGGATGCTCTGTGGAACCAGCGGATCAACCCATTAGGGAACCATGAAACCATTTTGGCCTCACATGTAAATGTTGGCTTGAACATTAGAGTAGTCCTTCTCTCATTCATCTGCAGGAAACAATGTATAAGACCGAAGCCAATGTCAATTTCACCTGTCAGGCAGGAAAAGAACAGGAAGCTATTGTGGACTGTTTGAATGCAACCCATCTGTCTCTCTCTGTCTCTCTCTCTCTCTCTCTCTCTCTCTCTCTCTCTCTCTCTCTCTCTCACTCTTTCTCTCTCTTTCTCTTTCTTATTTTCCCACGATTGTTCCCAGTAAGGAAGCTGTCTGACTGGGAAAAGCCTGCCCAGCTGTTAACTCACGTTCACACACTCACTCAAACTGTCCATGGGGCACCTCCGCTTGGCTGAGATGCTCATAGGAGAGAACTGGCTAGGAAAGAGAATTAACAGGGAAAGGTAAGTTAGTCAATAAAACCAAAAAGATTTATAGACAAAAGTGATTATGAAGAGGTTTAGGTGTGAAAACAATGGTATTGATGTGTAGAAATAAAAAAATTAAAACTATCAACAAGCAGGTCAAAAAACTGTAACAAGAAGATCGGGGAAAATAAAAACAGGCCGGAGAAATTTGTTTTGGATAAGAAATATGTTATTTCTTCTCAATGTTGTCAATTCCAAAGCCGCTTTTTTACAGGCTTGAGTGTTGGATTGTTTAAGCTGCTTGTTTATCCTTAAATGAGCTGGAGGAAGTCTTTCCTGTTTTGAAACCACTATGACTAGCCCAGAATAGTCAATGCGTGTGTGTGTGTGTGTGTGTGTGTGTATTTGTGTTTGTTTGTCTCTGTGTGTGTGTGTGTGTGTGTGTGTGTGTGTGTGTGTGTGTGTTTGTGTCGCCTCTTCGACCTAGACGCTTGAGATGAGAGCAGTTGGCCTTGCCATATTATAAGCACATCCATTAAGTGTGTCACCAATCTTTGTGTGTATGCATTGAATTCACTTGTATGGTTTGTTATGTTCGCTATATTATTGATTTACAGTAGGTAATTTTTTCCTTTTCCCATGCCATTCTGCCATTATGTTCTGTCCTCCTTGCTACTCCTCTTTTTCCTCCAGGAAGCGGACACAGTAAACTTCCAGCTTCTGTTTCTCGCACATCCAGGCGGAAGTGTGAATGTGGGAAGTGCTTATGTGAATGTGAATAATACGTCTGGGAAAATTGACCTTAACCCCTTTTATACACCACGTACAAAAGAGTTACTAAGAGAAGTCACCTATGTGACTCTCAGAAAGCAACCAAGGGTTATGCGGATTGCTACTGAGTCATAAAACTGACACACACACATACTCTGTTGATGCCCCAAAGAAATCTTTGCTTGGTGATCTTGCTACATTATGTTTTCTTTGTTGACTCACTTCAACACCTGGTGCTAGACATGTATAGTGCGAAAACTCCCTGGTTTCATTTTCATAGAACATTATATTGGTCTTGGTTATTTGATTTAAGTAATTTGAGGTTGAGTGATTATGAATCCTATTGAGGGGCAAAGACTACTAACTCATTTTTAGAAACAGGAGTGTCTGCAACCTTAACATGTTACCCCAGCGTCAAGACGGCCCAGGCCTTTGTGGTTGTCTGACGGATTTACTTTTCTGACAAGGAAAGCCCCACCTCAACAGTCACTTTCACGGCAGATTTATTGAAGCAAACCGTTAATACAATAACTCTCAATTAGATACAGATACAGATACATATTGCATTTGTGGATAGATAGTTTACTGTATCTAGGGTTGTTACTTAAAAGCTTATAAATAATCTCAAGATAGAGGCCATTGCAGCTGGTAATATGTTAGTAAGCCCCATAAAAAATAATTAGACAATTAAAGGTGAAGCTTTTTATTTTACTTAAAATGCATTCAGCAGTACACAACAACAACAACAGCAACAACACTATGTTGTACACAACAACAGAACTATGTAGTACACAACAGTAGACAACCAACAACAATATTTACAGGTGAAGCTTAATGTGATGGAGGAAAACAGTCATGGGCCAGCCGACTCCCCCTCCTCACTATCTCACACATTATATAAACATCCTCATGCACATATCTTCAACACACTTTCACTAATACACACAAATATACACACACTGTTAGCTAGAGTGCAGGCTTGAAGATTCCGACTCTGTGGTAGTGGAGGCTCCAGTGCGTTTTCGCGGTAGAATCTTTAGACTTGAGGCGCGGCTTAGCGTGAGCGCTCTGCGGGCAGAACTCTTAAAACCGGCCCCGAGGAAGGCGTACAGCAGCGGGTTCAGGCAGCAGTGGGCGTAGGCCATTGGCTCAGCCACCGCGAGCCACACCTCCAGGCCGTTCTCCAGCCCGCAACTTCGGGGCAGCACCTCCAGCCGCACCAGGGCGTCCACAAAGATGCCCGCTCCGTAGGGTAGCCAGCACACGTAGAAACAGAGGACCAGAGCCACGGTGGTCCTGACGGCCCGGCGCTTCTGTCTCTGGCCCCCTAACGGGCCCCGGGTCAATCTGGTCACTATCACACAGTAGCACACCAGCAGAACCAGGCCTGGCACAACCAGACCTACCAGAACCAGCTGGATTCGGAACACTGACACCCAGATGGGAGCGTTTTCCTCCGGGTAGAAACGCTGGCACACCATCATCCCTTCTCCCGCCTCCTGGGTCCGGGCAAACACCAAGTCTGGGACTGCCAGTAGAGCAGCAGGCAACCAGGCACCTATGGAGAGAAATAGAAAGAGATATAGGTGAGGAAGCTATATGAGGAGGACAAAAGCGGTAGGTGATGGCACACTGCTCTAAACATGCCAACAAACTCCAGCATGCTGGGGAGTTGCAAGTGTACTGCACACAGAGCAAACAGTGTTTGATATAAAACAAGAGAGTGATGAAAAAGAGAATTAATAATAACGTTCAGTTTCAATAACCAGCCAGAAGGACACTCACCTACATAGACCAGCCTGCGTGCCAGCAGGTGTCTCATGCTGCTGGTGTGTGTGTCCGTCGCGCGGACTACCGCTAGGTAGCGATCCAGACTGATGAAGGCCAGGATGAGCACGCTGCCATACAGATTGACCGTGTAGATCACGTGCACGCTCACGCACGCCAACTCTCCAAAACGCCAGTCAGACAGAGCGGCGTCCACAGCCCAGAACGGCAGAGCCAGTACAAACAGCAGGTCCGCAGCCGAGAGGTGGAGTCGGTACCGGTCGGTTAGACTACGCTTGGACCTGGGAATAAGCAGATATATAATCATGATTTTGTCCAAAAATCATCATCTATTCTTCTACAACCACTTTCTTAACAGTTGACAATTGAGTCTCGTGTTGTTGAATGTTTTTTAAATGACTTTTTATGACCTAATGCAATAGTATAATCACTGTTTTAGCAAATGACAATGCGATCCCTTGATTGAGTTTACCTGCGCTGACAGCCCAGCACCATGACAACCAGGCCATTTCCGGTGATGCCCAAGATAAAGATGATGGCGTAGATGACAGGTAAGAACACACGCTGGAGGTCAGGGGTCACCAACTGCTGCAGGTTACAGGGCTCTTCAAAGTCCACCCCCAGCTCACCTGAGCCAGAGCCCGAACCTGTGTCATTGAAGTCATAGTCCAACATGAAATGCTGTAGACAGAAAAATAATGAGATACAATCAGGAGGATGTTTTTACAAGAGCATTGAACAGTGTAATAACACAACCCACACAATGAAGAACTGAGCCCTCAATTGAATTCCAGAACCAGAAGCAGATTAATCAAAAGCTCCAGGCAGAGCTTAATGAGAACTTACCTCATAATAGGACATGATGGAAACAATCCCTTTGTCTTTCCTCTTCCCTATCCTCCAGGTCCCAACTAAGTGCACAGTGAAAGGAAGACTATCTTGACAGGGTTAAGTACTCTTGGCGAAGCTCCTCCCTCCGACGCTTAGACCCATCTGTGTTCCTGCTCAAACGCTTTTCCTGTTTTCGAGGTGTCAGGTGCTGATAGTGTTTCTATCGCAGGATACTCAGCTGTGTATGCGTGCGTGTGTGTGTGAATGTTGTATTTGTATTGTTTAGGCCTGAGATGCTAAGTGATGGTGAGAATCACAAACTGTTGGCATCGTGCAATGAGGCTATTGATAAGAAAACAATGAATGTAGAAACATTGAGGATTCAAAAACAGCTGCACGGTGTATGTAAGTGGCTCTATAGGAGGTGCTCATCTCCATGCATAACGGAATCACAAAAGTATCGGTGCTGCAGGAGTTTCTGCTCTCACTGGTGTGTGACACCATGTGCGCCATCCACTGATATACTTGTATGAGTGTGTGAGAGTGTGATATTCCACAAGCGAGTGTGAGCGGGTGGCTACTATCTAACTGTTGAAACTTGATATTTATTCGCCCAGGAGCCAATTCAACTTCAACTGTGTTTTCGTGGTATTCCACTTCTAGGTGTGTAAAGCAGAGAATTAAGATCTGTACACAAAGCAATGTACTGCTATGTTCCTGGCTCCTGCAGTTAACTATAGCAGTGTTTCGTGGTGATTTCCTGACCAGGCACAGAAATCTGTCTAGATGTTGAACCTTTGAAACTTGATCCCTATAGTCAATAGAAAGCCTCAATTCACCTAGCTGCAGTTAACCAGGGCCTAACCTTCTCCCCTTTTCCCAAAAGTTTAATAAAATTCACTACTTTTGTAGTACATTTAACACACATTCTAGCCTGTAGCGAGTGTCAATAATCTATGACCAACATGATTTCATATTCATTTTATGATGAGAGGTTATTAATTCGTGGTAAACTCTAATAATTTAAGGCACAATGCTACTCCAGAAAACAGACTGTGAACTGCTTTGTCTACAGACTAGCACCATCTTGTGGAAATGTAGAAGAAGTTCTTCTGTAAGTGGTCCAGACAGATTCTTAGTAGTGAGTCTTAGTAAAAAAAAATACAGAGACAAATGCAAGCTTAAGCAACACAAAAACGTTTATTTAAGCTTTATGAGGCAAAACAGAAAAATATTGAAATTTTCTAAATACTTAAACAACAAATGTACACAAATACGTTATTAGAGGTTTCTTTCCAGAAAAAAAACACAGTAGCTTACAGTTTTATAAATAACAAAAATTCATGTGCGGGATTCTTTGACAATGGCGCTGCATTGACCACGGAGCTGAGCCAGCAAGTCTCTGAAACCACCCCGCTTGGGCATTGTCTGCTTGGGAATTGTCTGCTTGGGCATTGTATGCTTGGGCGTAGACACTGCTGCCACTTCAGGGCAACCCATGTCAACTGAGGGACTCAACTGAAACTTCAGAGCCCTGCGTCCTTGCTTCAAATCCTTCCGTTTTCCTTCAGACACAAGGCCAGGATCACTACGGAAACTGCTGCAGTGGGGAGGACTGTCATCAGGTGAGTCACTGTGGCAGCTGTCATTGTTCAGACGTTGTTTCTTGGTGACTTGTGGCTCATGGCCAGCCCCTCTGGATCTCTTTTTCCTACACATTTTTACAGGTTTTTTTCCCCCTTTGGCAGCAACCTGCCTGACACACTGCTTCAGGTTCCTGAAAGCACATTTAAAATAGTTGGGGTCAGTGGGGTCGGGTATAAAAAAGTTACACGCGCATGTAAAATAAAAAAGTGGTGCCACGATTGTGTGGCACTAATTTGTATGGTGCATTAGAATCAGTCCGGATGATTACTGCTATATATTACCTTTGGAGGATAATGAGTGGTCTTGAACAGGCTGGCTGTTGGCTCTGTCCAGAATTCGGTTTCTCATTGGTATTTCCCTCTCTGATCAACTGGATATGAGTCCATAATCTCCTGTTGACAGTTTGTCAACACGACTTTGATGTATGAACATGTCACATGTAATAGTAATCAAACTAAAATCACTGCCGTCTTCATGCAAATACACACCCTTTTACATTTGGAAGTCTTCTCGGCCTCCACTTCTTCTGCAATACCCACTGATCACAAGACAGGGAGGACGGATCTGAAAAACAATTAGGATATGAGCAATTTTGCACACACTTCCATAGGGTACATAATCTAGGGTGTCCAACCTCTAGGACAGCAGGTATTCTATAGGCTGTGTACACTCACCATTGTCATGGACGGAGTTTCGAGGTCTACCCCTTTTCGTACTAGCCTCTCTGTAGAGCCTCACACAGTCAGCACACAAGCCCTGCGGTGGACTTACAGGAGAGTTTGCAGGTCGTCGAAGGGAAGGACCAGAGGCTATGCTGTCCAATGAGCTACAAGAGTCCGAATCAGGGTCCAAGTCCGGTACCAGTCGCTTAGTCACTTCTCCATCAATCACAAGATCCCCATCTTCATCTTTGCCGGTAAGGTCAATGACATCTTGGTCCGTGCCGTTGTCCGATATGACTATGCCGTTAGAAGCCCCAGTTTTCAGTCCAGCCCACCCATTCTCCCTCACTTCTCTTTGACCAGCATGCTCAGTAGCCTTCCTACTGTACCTGCTGCTTAACTTGGAGAGCTGCAGGGACCGCATGGGTTTTTGCCACCTCACAGAGTATTCAAGAGTCACCTGGAAGGCAGATATTATGAGACAGACCAGACCTTAAGGGGCATAACACGGCAGTAGGTTTGTGTTTTCATCTCATTCAAAATGCTGGCCAGGTATGCGAAAATAAGGCAGAAGGAGATTGGATTTTAACAAGGTAATTGAACGTATTTTGCTGAAAAAAACCCAATACATGATTTATACGTTTACTTTAAGCAGTACATTTTAAATGTTTTATAAAACGACTGGAGGGGTACTTTAACTTAGTGCCAACCTTGTAAACGCCCTCTTCCTCTACTCCGTTGTCAGTGTTGGATCTGTAAGTATTAGAAAACAAAACACCTCAATCCAATGACAAAGACTTCTTAGTTTTGTACGTCACGGTGCAACGCTAGCCTCGGCGTTTTACAGATCAACAGCTGTGACGTTAATAAACACAAGTCAAATGTAAACTTACTGCTTCTTAAACAGTTCGCGCTTGATCCGTTTAGAAATGTTCACAACCATTATTTTACAGATAGATATAGCTAGCTAACGTTAGCTAGTAAAGTGTGCCTACCATCACCAAAAAGCGGTAATTCATTAGGCTAACTATTTTTAAGATACAACTAGTACCCAGACAGCTACTCACATTTCAATTTCCTCGAGACCTTTAGGATTTTTAACTCACGTCCTCCCTCCCTTTCGCGGGCTGATTTGTTGAAAACATAGATATATTAAACATAGAAGCATCGCTGCTGTAACGTTTCGTCTCAAATGCATAATTAAATTTTTTAGTCGGTACTTCAGTATGTAAGTCTATAGCGGCCAAAATTCAAATGAAAAGTGAAACTCAAAACACTAAAGCAATAATGGGATTGCAATTTCGATTGCAAGTTATGTGCGCATTAACTGGGTCATAATTAATATCCAAATGCAAAAGATGTGTTTGTATTTTCAATTTCATGTTGGTGTACGGCCAATGTATGCCAAATTTAAATGAAAAAGTAGTCCATTTGACTTTTAGTTTCACATGTCCTGCACGCAAAAACCTTGCCACATTGAAAACTAAAAAGTAAATGCTCAAATGACAAATCAATGTTCACTTTGGCATTTAATTTACTAATGTCACTGCATTATTTGTGACAGAAGTAGGCTATATCTAGATCACAGAAATAGGCTAAAGCGACACGATTCAAAAGCTACAGTTGCATTGTCCTTTGCGATTTAATTTCCTAAGTGTCACGCATCGTTGTGAAAAAATTAATATGGCTTCGCAACTCTTGAACGTTGACCGCCCCAATATGGCGACCGTGTACGAGCAGTCTATACATATCTATGGTTGAAACCAACCACGATAGACCAATCAAGAAGCGCCTGTGTACCCTCGCGCTGCAAATTTTTTTCTCCTAGCATCGAAAACAGATTTGCAGCAAACTGTTGCCAATTTGTAACCAAAGCCAAATCTGCTTGTATGAACAGTACAACAGCCCGGGCCTGCAGAAAAAAAAAATATTTATGATAATATGAATTGTTACGTGCAAGTTTTTATTTTATTGGACTGTTTGATCGCGCATTGCTAAAATGTTCTGAGTCCAACAGCCATTTGACAAAGCAAACTCTCTTATTAATGCTCAATGAATTTATTTATATTTTAGAGGTCGTAATTCTTTTTAAAAGATGTAAAAGCAGAACTCTTTGACTGTATATTGAACTGCTGTGAGAGACTACTGCATCCATGGATGCTGAAGAATTTGCTCCAATGACGGACGTTCTTCTGGACAAACTGAAAGGCACTTGCGAATCAGGTGACGGCAATCTACAACACAAGACAACGATTTTCATTGCACGAATCCTACGTCTACACAATTATACTATAAAAATGTCTTATTTGTTCCCTTTATCATTGTAATTTCCTTGCCTCTGGATATTCCTCGTGGGAAGTAGAGGGTAGCATTGATTATGCTGGTTTTGCTGTAGAAGGGAACATCCCCCCAGATCATCTGCAACGAAAAATTAACAAGTAGTTAATTCATTTAGAAAATTAAACTACAATGTCATGCACCCAAAATGCAAACAACGGTTAATAATTACCTGAAATAGAAGAATGCCCAAAGACCACACAGTAGCAGGCACAGCAAAATATTCCCCTTTCTGAACAGTCTCTGGTGGAAAATACTCAGGGGTCCCTTGGAGGATACAGATTAGAGACATTTTGGGTGAAATAACGTATGTGGTTTTTGTGATAAACCAGTTTGAGTGTTTGTTTCCTACCAGCAACATCAGTATAGGCGCCTTGTTTGAGCACAGAGGCAGAACCAAAGTCCAGCAGCTTGATATCTAGAGTGACTATCTGAACTAGAATGTTCTCAGGCTTCAGGTCTCTGTGGACCACTCCCTTCAAATGGCAGTGCTGCAACGCCGCCACCACCTGATGGGGGAAGTAATTTGGACACGTTACTGTTAATAGACAGATACATACATTGACACATACATACAAACAAGCACGGACACACACAGAGTATGGTGTGTGTGTGTGTTTGTGTGTGTGTGAGAGAGAGAGAGAAAGAGAGGGAGACAACAGACAGACCTGCTTCATCACATGACGTGCCAACCCTTCCTCCAGGTAGCCCCCTTTTTGCTGCAGGTAGTTAAAGAGATCAAGGCATGGGATTGGACGGTCCAGGACCATGACATAGATGCCCCCCTCTGGTGTTGGGATCCGGTAGTAGTTCAACAGCTGGGCAATACGCTGACACGTGGGCGGGTTACACACTTGCCGTAGGAGAGCAATCTCCAGAGGCAATGCATCTTCATGCTGTGACTGTGATAAACAAACAAATCCTAAACTTGCCCATGGTCAGGCCTAACACACCCAAATAACCTGTTATGTTAGTTTGCATGCTCACCAGTTTGGCCCACATCTTGATTTTCCTCTGATTAACAATTTTTAGTGCCACCTGTTTCAAATAGGTTTCAAAATTACTGTATTTTAAACTCTATGAAAGACTAAAGCATGATAAGTCATACTGAGGAAACCAGAAAGAATACACAGAAACGACTTACTGGTTTGTTGTCTGACTTCCTGAATCCAGCGTAGACCGACCCGTATCCTCCGTGCCCTATCAGAGCTCCCTGCACGTATGTTTCTTGAAAACTACCTAAAAAAAACCAAACACAAAGAAGGCAGACAACACAATTTTGTAGCTTGTTCTAATGATTTGAGAAAATGTTCTTCCACACACAAACATGGGAACATTTGCTACGTACCTTTTTGTGTGTGAGCCGATTTGTCCACTTGAGTTAATAACATGTGATGTTCTGGTTTATCTTGGGTGTGAGGCTGTGCTTTAGGGTCCCTTTCCTCTGCTTTTGGTCTGTGATGTGAGCAAACAGTGGATGGGACCTGTTTATTGCATTCTGGTCTTTGCCCTGACTTCTTGTTTTCGATTGTAACTTTAGCAGCATCGATATGAGTCTCAGTCTTTTCTTTCACTTGTGTGGCCTCAGAGATGGGCATCTCTGCATGCAAGGAAGGATCTGCAGGTTTGCTGGGGTTTAGGGGTGCCTGGTCTTTGGAGTGGGTTTCAGGGGAGGCCTGTGAAACAGGAACACTCTTTGTGGCAGGTTTTGTGGTGACCTTTGATGCCTGCAGGGATCTGGGTTTGTAGTTTTTGTTGGGAATGTCATGATGGCATAGTGAATTGTTTGATATCTGTCTCCATCTTGTCATGCTACGGGTTCCAAGGGCGGGACCAAAAGGCAGCCTCCTGAAGCGGTCCAGTTCACGGTAGCAATAACCAGCTGCCCGTCCATTAATTGTCTTTTCAGTTGCCAATCGTTTAATTTTTGTGTGGCAGTGTCTTATTCTTGTTTTACTTTTCAGAGCTTTTTTCTTCAAAGGTTCATTTAGTAATTTGCTCCTGCCTTCCTCTTTGGTATTCTCTCCCGGTGTGTCTCTCTTTCTCTTTCTTTGTTCTTCCAGCACTGTGTTGGCCAAGAGCACACCGGATATTTGGTCTTTCATCTGGGAGACTGAAACAGTACTTCACAATCATCGATTTGTCTTTTCTTAATACTTATCTCGATACCTAAACATGAACTTTTCCTATCCCTGTAACTTCATAGATGCATGTTTATAATGCATGTCTTTAGACATTCACATAACAGCATTTGTTTCCTAAAACACATAGGGGAATGCCGAGCCAAATAAAGTTCTAAAGAATTAGAAGCACTTGTATCAAAAAAAATAAGGTATTCATGAGTTGGGGGGACATAATTTCTTTGAAATGGAAGAGAGTAGAGAGGATGAAGAGAGAGTCAAAACACAGCGGGTATATTATTGCATGGAAAAAAAGAGAAGAGTGCAAAAGCAAGTTAGGGTTAGGGGTATAGTCTTGCCTTCACATAGCTGGCCTGCAGGGATGCTGCCCTTGTCCTCCATTTCTCCGCCAATGAATTAAGGTTACATGTATACTCTTCAAGCCCTCAACAAATATGGCAGAGCTATGATGTCATAATGTAGGTAAAGATGTCATAAACTCAACTTTCAGAAGGTAAATGAAAATGGAAAATGGAATGATAGAATGTTTTTTGTTTTTTTACATTTTTGATCAGTGGGGAGCATTCAAGACTCAAGGAAAGACATGGGCAATGAGTAAAATTATCTCTAACCACATTTTTTATGTGCCAAGTTATATCTTAACTTATTTGAAAGGAAAATTATTGACTTCAATGTTGGCTTTTCAATGTTCACTTTTGTCACCTCACACCTGGATTATTGCAATGGTGTTCTATTTGGGGCATCAAATAAGGCCCTGGATAGTCTCCAGTACGTACAGAACTCAGCTGCAAGGATTCTAACTCGCTCTAAACTTGGCAGCATATCACTCCTGCTCTTCTGCATCTGTATTGCCTCCCTATCAAATCTCGCATTTCCTACAAAATTTTACTTCTCACTTATAAATCTCTTCGTGGACTAGCCCCTTCATACCTCTCTGACCTCCTCCAACACTGCACGCATTCTCATACCCTCCGCTCCCCTGACTCTGGTCTCCTCACCACCCTCAGAACCAGACTCATTGGGGACAAAGCGTTCAGTGCTGCTGCTCCGATTTTCAGGAATTCCCTTCCCCCTGCAATAACTCTGACTCCATTCAAATGTAAAAACCCACTTGTTTTCCTTAACTTATCCACAGTTTGTTCTCTTTTACTTTTTCATATAGTTGATGCTCCCTGCCTCAGTTCCTCTGTATCTGTCTGGTTTATTGCGTTTCAAATGTTATATTGTACTATTTTTGCATATATTTGTATATAGTGATTCTACATTCTATGACATGTATGGTGACCTTGGGTGTCTAGAAAGGTGCCTAAAATTAAATGTATTATTATAATTATTATTAGACTTTTCTATGAGGGGATAATGGTAATGTTTTGATTACGACATTCTTGTATCAAACAATTCCTGGATAAACCGTTCTATCTAGCCTAAAATATAAAAGAGAACAATAAAAGTAGAAGGCCTAGTCCTATCTAATAAAAAAATTATGAACCTGTCAAAGGTTTTTTTAAGGAAAGGTTTTTAGATAATTGGATGTTAAGAAATCAAAGGATAAAAAAAACACTGAGAACAAAAAAAGTGCTTTGATAAGTGCGGAGAGCTATCTGAATTTCTGATAAGAGGAATGATAGCAATACGGGATACAGTTGCATTTATTTTATATTAACGCGGATTGCAGGTCATACACGTAATGTTGGATAAACATTTGCATTTGATTACATTTAAAAACAAGGCACTTAAACAAATGACTGTGAATATACACGGACAAAAAATTTCTGTCACAGTGACAAAATAGGAACTTCGAGACAGTATGCTACTTTAAAAAAGCATTTATTTTTTTGCCTAATTTAATTTTTTATTTAACCTTTATCTAACCAGGAAAGATCCCATTGAGATTGAACATCTCTAATGAGTTGTGTTGTGATCGTGTCATGGAATTCTTGTTCAGACAAACTCAGTTAACATTGAGTGTCTGTAAACTAAGGAGCTTTCATTTAGTTATTTTTGTTTCATTTTTAAAATCATTTGTAAGAATAATTTGTACTTATGTTGTCCAGAACTGTTAGACTACCCGATGTGGAAAACCAGTTGTAAACCAATGAATTCCCTTGGTTGTTATCCCTTTGAGACCTATGTCAACAGTATGCAATTGTTACAGAATTTACAGCCCTCAGTTGGAAATTCTCCATGCAAGCTCATTGAAGGGCATAACTTTAATAATTTGTGCAAACTTTAGCATACCTAATATGATTATATGTTGAGACCTCTCAACAATAGAAGTGGTCCTTTCTTAGAAAGGAGTTCATTTAACCCTTTCAAAATAAAAGACAGATTGCTATACCTTCAGTGGACTCAAGAGTGCAGCAGCCTGTTGCATCAGGCCTGTTTAACAAAGATATTTAGCATTCTTTCCAGAAAGTATTCTGATATAGAAACAACAGGAATCTCTTTATTTACAAGGCAGCACGGTAACCTAGTCTTTGAGAGACGGGCTGTTAAAAAATTCCCTGAAAAGTAAATAGCCTTTGGGGATTTGCCAAATCTTGGCACTCGTTGATATGGCTGGACTTTGAGAACGCACGCAGACTTACTCACTGCTAACCCACAAAAGAATTCTGAAAAGCAGCCATCTTGACAATCGAGGGATATTTTCCAGAGAGAAAACTACATCTGTAAGCTTGGACTGTAACATTTTTATACAAGTAATTTATTGCTCAGTGTGTGTGTGTCAGTGTGTGTGTGGATGAACGTGCATGTACAAGAGAGAGAGCAGGACATAGTGTGATTGTTGAAGAGGGAAAAGGCATAGAGAGGGAGATATGGGGAAAGCTGTAGTGTTTGTGTGTCTCCTGCTGAGCATGGTGTTGCAGCTGAATGGGGTTAGTACGGTGAAGAAAAGTGGACCTACTGGAGAGGGCAAAGAACCTGAGGAAAAAGAGACCACAAAGACAGGAAGTACTGGTCATGTTGACACTGATGTAAATAGCCATAGTGGTGTCACTGGTCCTACTGGGTTCCGTGGTCGTCTACTAGTGGTACCAATGGATGGAAGTCATTGGTTTGCTGTAAAGGCTGTTGCCCAGGAGATGGGTCGCCGTGGACATCAGGTCACTGTGGTGATGCCAGAGATCAGTATGCGGATAGGGCCCGGCAAGCACTACAGTTCTGTGGTTTATCCGGTACCCTATGGACAAGAAACGGTCGATGTTGTGTTTGACAAAACAAAAGATAACATACTTCCATCTACTAAACCTTTCTTTGAGAAGATAAGTGCAAAAATTGAAGACTTCAGAAATGCAAGTGCTTTCATTATAGCCACGGCTGAAAGCCTGCTGTTTAATACTAGCCTCGTTTCATATTTATCAGAGCAGGTGAGTTTGTGTTTTCTGTGCAAAATATGAATTACAAATACGTTATTACAGGAAAATTCAAGCGGCCTCTGTCACACTACCTCGATTGAAATTATTTCTGTCTTTGATTTTGTAGCATTTTGATGCCATGTTGACAGACCCATTTATTCCAACAGGATCCATATTAGCACGCAAGTTAGGTGAGTATGTGTATGCTTGCTTGGGTCCTTCATTGTGTAAGTGTGCATTTATTCAAAAAAAATCTGTATTTTTCCAAGGAATTCCAACTGTGAATCTACTAAGAGGGATCCCTTTCAGTATTGACCTTAGAGCTACTGCCTGTCCTTCCCCTCCATCCTATGTGCCTCGAATCTTCACATTGTACCCTGATAAAATGAACTTCAAGCAAAGAGTAATCAACACACTGGTAAGGCCACACGTGACAGAACTGAAACATCCTATGGGATGAATACTCTTTCACAAGAGATAAGTCACACAGTCCTATAAATAATGGCATGTGTCTGGTCTTTCAGATGAGCCTTGTGGAGCAGTTGATAGGCAAAATATTTTTCTGGCCCTTCGACCAAATTGCCAGTAAGTTCCTGGGAGAGGATACAAGTGTGGCTGATATTCTAGCAGATTCTGCTATCTGGTTGTTGAGGTATAGAGCAAACATTAAAAACATACACAGATATTGTATGGACATGTACACACATTACTAATACAAAACAGCCATACAAAATAAACTGTTACACATAAGGAATGTATTTGTTTTATGCAGGTATGACTTTACCACGGAGTTTGCACGTCCCCTCATGCCTAACATGGTGCTAGTGGGAGGGATCAACTGCAACATAAGGAACCCTTTACCGGAGGTAAATCCTAGTCTTTGTCAGAGAGATTGTGACAACGATAGATTGTGAGAACAATAGAAAGCGAGAACGAGAGAGAGAGAGAGAGAGAATATACATGGTATGGCTAGTGTTTTTCCTGGTAAATCCTAAAAATTTACTTTGGAAGGAAGGCGGCTGGTGATTGGTGTCATGATCAGATGCACAATCTCACCTTAGGTATTTACTATTTGCCATGGAAGTGTTAATCAGAGCATCCAAATGGGTGGTTGGGGGATAAACGTTAAGCATGAATGGATGAAATTACAATATTGACAGCATCTGCTGCTTATACTAAAAGACTTCTAATACAAAAAAGTTGCCTATAGTGTCTTGAAGTTCACTAAAAGCCACTATAGTCAACCTTTTTTGTATTAGCGTATTATCCACACCTTTCTACAGTTTGCACATTGTAATGTCTATGGGAGAATGAAAAAATCGGCGTTCAGATGGGTTCTCTTGAAGTCTCTATATTTAAATCAAATATCAAGGGAAGGGAAGGTATTTATATAGCCTGATGTTAAAGCTAGTTTCTATGCTTGTTGGATGAGATGATAGGAAATTCTCCCACCTCCACGCCAACTTCCACCTTGGGTCTGCTAATATGTTCAGCTAATGTGTTCAAAAGGAGGATCGATGTACGTATGCTCCCTGCCTCAGGATGTTGTCCCGGATATGTACAGCAGGGAGCTTCAATATGTAGCAGACCCAACCATGCCAAAACTGATGTATATTCATACTCAAATAATGCTTAAAGATGGAGAGTTTATCTGACTGAAATTAAATTTGAGTTAAATGAAGGACACCTCCGACATTTAAATAGAAACAATGTTTACTACACCTATGATGGGAGTTGAATCTTGTTTAGTTACACAATCAGCTAAAACTACATGAATGCATCAAGTACATTGTATACATTGTTTGTTTCATATAAAACTTGGTGATAATCATTAAACTGGGCATGCAAAAAAAGAGGACATACATAAACCAATGGAAAAAGTTAATAACCACAATATGACTTAGAAATATTGATGACCCCTGATCCTGATATTTCACCACCTAGCCAATTTGTAATCTAACACTGCATTTGTTTTTGCCGGTATTATGTATTATAATTTTTTTAAGCAATGCTGGTAAAAGAATATTCTGTGAAAACGATGAACGACGGGGTAAATTGGGGGATGGGAAGGGATAGCCGAAAGGTGCGTGCATTATGGCGAAGTCCCGCAGCCCCCTAAGATTGACAGTACCGCCAGAGATAGCAACAATCAACTTAAG